>JAFVLL020031802.1:0-83913 GCA_021397915.2 Tor tambroides
GCACTAAACACTATCATGGTGAGACTCATTAAACTGAAATATGCAATAAACATTAATTTAACAACATTAGATGTAACATACAACCCTAATAAACACAACTGATAAGAAAAAACGAAGAAGAAACATAGTTATTTCAAAGAAAAAACATCAAATTCAAACAAAATTTGAAATGCAACGCAGGGAATTCTGGGAACGTCAGTTTACGGTTTTTCCCTGTAAATTGTACAGGAACTTTCCGTTAACCATTTAACAGGTTTTTACTGTAGCATTTTCACAGTTTTTTACCGTTAAAATCACGATCATTTTTTACAGTGTAGTTCATGGCTATTAATCAAGCTTAAAGGAATGGTTTACCAAAAAATGAAAATTTTGTCATCATTTACTCACCCTCATGTCGTTAAAAACCAGTGTAAGTGTTTTTCTTATATTGAACACAAGACATTTTGAAGAATTTTGAAGAACCAAACAGTTGTTGGTCCCCATTGACTTCCATAGTAGGGAAAAATACTATGGAAGTCAATGGGGACCATCAACTGTTTGATTACCTGCATTCTTCAAAATATCTTCTATTATGTTCAATATAAGAAAGAAACTCATACAGGTTTGGAACGACATGAGGGTGAGTAAATGATGACAAAATTTTAATTTTGGTGAACTACCCCTTTAACAATTCTAACACCATTTTTGCTGCTTATGTCAACATCCAAGACACTTTTAAAACATATCCACATTAACACTGTCATAATCAAAAATCAGGAAACAAGGAATGATCACGAAAGCTAGTGCAATGACACGCTCTTTAGGTAACTTAATGGCCAAATAAAAAGCACAATGAATCATTACATTTATTCACAGTAGTGCTTCATTTGAAATCACCAGCAAAATCAAATCAAACATATTTTATTTCATGTCGTTCCCAGCTTTTTATATATGTAGATTATTTCCCATTTTTTTGTACATTAAGAAGAAGCTATGCTTCCTGTGCTGTCTTAAAGCAATTGCCAAAGACTCTCTTCCTATATGATGCTTTCAGTCCCACCAAACTAGAATTCTTTTGTAGTGTATATCCTTTGATTTACATTAGTTTGTGCACCGCTAAGGCTTTGGTGACCTCCTTTTCAGCAGTAATACGCAGCTCTCAGAGAGAGTGTTTGAATGTTTTTGCAAGCGCACAGGTTGGTGAAGTGGATGCTGTCATTTGCCACAATGGCAGCGCTTTTACAAGCTGTCCTCTGCCCGCCCTTCCCTTTTCAACCTCACTCTGGCTAGCGGCCCACTCGGCTACTTAGTCCAATCACGCCACCTCTTTCATCCAGCCCTTCTTCCTGTAAAAGCATTAGCATAATGGAGGAATCCTGCAGAAATCATAAATAATAGGGTGCCTGTCTTATAAAACCCACTCCGCTCGATTTATTGTCAGCCGTGTCAAGGTATCGTGTACCTCCTCGGTGCCCCATGCTTTTAGCTCTAATGAGAATGCTGCTCCCGGGTGTGTGCATGAGTGATTTAAACTAGGATGGGACAGACTGATCTGACAAGTCCTCTCTAAACTAAATCATATGCCAGAAAGATGTCTGGATCGTCTTTTCTGGCTAATTGGATCGTGAGCTCTTTGTCCTGGGACTGTGGCGGCTTGTTGAAGCACTGCTGCACCTTGTTTGTATCCTCTACTCAGAGCTCTAACCAACCCACTTACTTCCCGCTCAAACACTCCGCAGCTGTAAACTAAAAGAGGACAAGAAGCAAGGGAAACGAAACAAAAGCAAACAAATGCCAGATGAAGTTCAGTTGCTCAGCTGGTCCTATTCATGCATTCTTAAATAAAGGAATGCACTGGATATACTTGAAGTGCCATTTCTGGCACCAAACAGAATTAAAAATGATGTTTTTCTAAACTGCTTTCCCAAACAATCCTATTGTCTACCGTTGTTTGGACAAACAGGTCATCTCACAATCTATTTCTGCAATCAGTTTACCAATGGTTGGTCAGTTAAGAAAATTTACCAGCTGTAAATACTTCTTAGCAAGAAACTGTGTTTTGCGTTATTTATATTAAAATGTATATTTTTGTCCCTGTGCATATTTTCTTGCATATTAGTGACAAATAGTGCAGGTCGTGTGTCACTCACAGATGAGACAGTCTCCATCTCGCCATAAAACGCCACCTGTTAGAAAATATGAAGACTCATAGTGATTTTGTCCCTCATATTTTCATTTTTGGTAGCTTAAGGTGAGGAATATTACACGTTACCACAATTTATCACTGAAGTAAAAATTTGAACATTTAGACATTAATTCATTTCAGTAGACAGTATTTGATTTAAATCTCTCACATTGCTCACTGTATATCAAGGGTAAGTGATGGAAACCATGTGATATGTTGCAGATCTTAATAAAGTAGCTGACCAGCTGATAATAAATGTGTTTTTACATGCTTTAGGATGTCAACCAACAAATGACTTACTGTGAACTTGGATAGGAGTAACTGTTTGAACACTGAAAAAAATCACATTTACTGTTATTGCATGCTTTTGGTGATGTTTATGGTTGTTTTTACAGAAGCTAAAGCCCACAGCAGTTTCTATGTGTTCTGTAAGACGGTCTGCAAGGCCATTCAGCCTGGAAAACTACGTGTTCGCTGCAGAGACTGCAAACAAGGCACTCTTACTCTCAGCAGGGTATGTATGTTTACATACAGTATATGCTTCTGTGATTGCTCTAACACCTTAGTCTCATGTAGCCAGATGTTCGAACTGACGGCTGAAGGTCTGGAATCCATGACAGGTTTCATTGGCCCATGAGGCCGTTTGACCGACATGTCAAACAACCAGTCACAGTTCGTTTCGTTCAGCATCAGGTTTTGGGGTGTGAAAATGTCACCACAATAACAGACCGGTGTGTAAAACTCTCGGACGTATTTTAAAGATTCTATGCCGCGAACTTTAAATATTTCACATACTTTTGAAAATCCAGCGTTTAGTTGATCCTGATAAGCGCTCGTCATCACAGTTGTAAACACGACGGCTTTCTTCTTTCGTGAGGGGGTTTGGCGTCACGGCATCTTTGTTTCCAGGCGGAACGTTAAAGAACGCGACACACACGTCTCCCGGAAATCCTGTATAATTCAACCAATCCGACGATGACTTCGAAACTCCTGAAGTGTTTCCACTTTTGTGTGCCATATGCATCAGACGTTTAGCCAAAGTTCCGTGGGCCTGACGTCCGAGGCTGAGACTACTAACACCTAGTCCTAACCAGCTACTTTGCATGGAAACTTTCTTTCTAATTCAAAGGTAAAATCATGCCAATTTACTAGTGCCTTTTTTTTCGTCCTACAGAAGACATTTAGATACAATTAATCTACAGAAGTTGATATCACTTTTATTCTTGCCTTTATTTAAACTCTTAAAAACAAAGTTTCTTTTTTGGCGTCTGTGGTTCCATGAAGAACCTTTAACACCCACTGAACCTTTTTTATTACACAATTTTTTTTTAAATTATTAAGTTTCTTTAGATTATTATAACGACCCTTACAGTGGGGAAAAAATCTTCATTTGAGGTTCTTTGGGGAACCAAAAATGGTTCTTCAAAGGCTTCACTGCGAAAAAACCCTTTGTGTGCACAGAACTGGCCTTAAAGGGATAGTTCACCCAAAAATGAAAATTACCCCATGATTTACTCACCCTCAAGCCATCCTAGGAACGCCACTCTCTTGTGAACACGCATATGACAGTTAGCGGAAGTTAGAGATAATGGTTTATAAAGTTTTAAATATGGATATTTTTCTTACAAAAACGCTTTATTAACGGCCTGGAACCATGTGGTGTATATTGTATGATGGATGGATGCACTTATTTGAGCTTCAAAATCTCGATCCCTATTCACTGCAGTTATAAAGATTGGAAGAGCTAGGACATTTTTAATATAACTCTGACTGTATTTGTCTGAAAGAAGAAAGTCATGTACACCTAGGAGGGCTTGAGGGTAAAGGAGTAAATCATGAAGTGATTTTCATTTTTGGGTGAACTATCCCTTTAAGGTAATCAACTGTAACGTATTCTCATATTGAGGCATTTAGAATGTTTCTTCTTGTTTTTGTTTTTTTTTTAATTTAGCGTCATTGATGTGACACTCATTTTTGTCCTAACTATTAATTTATTAAAATTACATTAAACATGCATTTCATACATACAACAACTTGATTGCACCTCTTGTATGATAAGCATGTTTTTAATTTCTGAATTAAAATTCATAAATGGGGAATAAAGTCAAAGTGCTATACAAATGTTTTAATAAAAAAAAATAAAATAAAATATATATATATATATATGTATATATATAATATTATTATTATTATTATTATTAGATTTTTTAGAAAATATTATTTTATATTGCTATATTAGAAAAAAATACATTATTTCTTTATATATATATTATTATACATATAAATATATTACTTTCTTGAATCCAACATATGACATGAATCCAGCATAAATACAATGAGTACATTTCTAAGAATCTGCAAAGGGAAGAATTTCCCTTTTCTTTATAATGGATAATTATACAGATAAGACCCTTGCAACTCTAGTTAAATCATTCATTTTAAACAAGCTGTGGCGGGTTATTCTAATGCAGCCTCATGCTCCAGCCACAGAAACTGCATCTCTGAATTATGACTGTAGGGGAAAAACCTGCTTATTATTGCTGTTCTTTAGTCCACATTCATAAGCGCTTTGAGACAAAAAAAAAAAACGTAACCAGAAACATTTGCTCTGTTGCCCCAAGTCTCATAACTAACTTACAGTGACACTTCTTAGCCTGAATATGAATACAGAACAGCACAAACCCACGTCTCGCTGCCCCCACATGGCTGTCATAAGCCCCATCCCTCCGTAGTTCCGCCCGTGGCCTGTTTTATCTTTCGGTCCGTATGGACTTTCTGTCCCAACGCGTGGGCAGCATTCCCACTTCTCCTCATTCTGCCGCTGTTTGGGAAGGCTGACTGACACGTCGCTAAGCTGCACCTGCCTTTTCTTTCCGCTCGCGGTGGTCTTCGGCGCTGAGAATCTGTTTGTCCACTGTCTCAGTGCCAGTGCCGCCCCATTCCTTTGCCAATCTTGTGATGCGTCTGGCTCTTAACATCCTCGGGCCTGAAACGGGTTCCAGCTCTTCTCATCTAACTCTCTCCAGAGAACTTTCTCCAAATATGCTGAGGAGAAGTCGTCTATGCACTCGCTGTCAGAGCACTTCATTTGGACCTTTGGAGATATTGTACTTAGCAGCACTTTCAATCAAATACATTCATCTCCATCAGCAACTCCTAGCTTAAACATCCAGCTTTGGATTTTAACAGATTTGTGTGCATGATGTAGACACTTTTACGCCAGGATCTAAAACCTACATCGCTGAATTAGGCCTTTAGGGGGAAAACCTGCTTATTGCTGTTACGAGTTTCTTTGCGCTTTGAACATTAATAGAAAATAACCTTGGCTTACATCTCTCCAGAACACAATTATGAGAAATACAGTTTGGACTACATCACTGGCATTATAAATATCTCAATGTGCCCTAAGGCTTTAATTAGAAGGGTTGTTCCCATTGTAATGAAACCCCCAGCCCCATAGATATTACATTACAGGCTTAGCATTTCAGATGTAATTTTTGTCGTACACTGTGTATCAAGTTGAGCTATTCGCTTGTTTTTTTCCCTAAAGTTCGCCAAAAAATGGAAATGATTTAACCATTTACTCACCTCATATTGTTATACATTTTAATGTTGTATTTTTTCTGTGCACACCAAAGAAGACTTTTTTTTAAGTGCACTGTCCTTTTTAAACAACATCAGTTGCTTGTCAAGCTCCAAAAAGGACTAACACCAGAAAGGTTGTACAAGGAGTCCATATGACTAGTGACACAAGTGTGATGAGCAGGAAATATAAAAACATTTAATGTGATATTGGTTATGTAGGTGTCACCGCAGTACTGACTTGAAATGTCCGTTGAGTGGTGCTGTAAGTCTAATGCTCCGTGACGTTTTAAAATAACGTAACATCTGCACTACACCTAAACCTACCTGACAGTATGAACAAAAGCAAATGTGACATAAAAATGCAATCGCAAGCATGTCGATTTAGCTTGTTTTTCGATTTCTCATCTCTCAGCTCTTTCATCATGAGTCTTGTTTTTGACGGGATTTGTACCCAAGGATTCCTCATCCTAAGTCCAATTCTGTGCCGGCTGAGCTACAGAGCAAGCTTGTTACATCTGGAAAGCAAAACATATGGAACTGTAATCAGAACTCTGTACGAAAATGATTACAAGCGCTCGCTGTTTTACCGGCTCTAGTGTTAATTTCTGTTGGAAACTGCAGTGATATGTACTTATTGGTACATATTTCGCATCTTGCGAAAAAGTTCCCAGAGGTACGTTTTCCTCATGAGACCAGGTAGGAACATGTCCATATTTGTGTATCAACCGGTAAGTTTTATGTAAAAACAAAACATAACTTGCAAATAAATGCCCAAGCATCTTCCCAGCTGACGAAGCAGTTTCAAATAAGTTTCAAACTAGTATGTTTGCATAGCATTCTTTGTAATATTTTATACATTTTGCCCCATGTGACACCTGTTTATATATATATATATATATATATATATATATGTATATATAAAATTATATAAAAGTATATATTACAAAACGAAGATTAATCATTCATTAATCGACTTTTAATACTTGAGTACATTGAAAATCAAGTACTTTTGTAATTTTACTCAAGAAAAATTGAAAAGGAGTACTTAATGCTTTTACTTGGGCAATATTTTATTAAGGTATCTTTACTTTTATGGGGGCAGTCGTGGCCTAATGGTTAGAGAGTTGGACTTGTAACCCAAAGGTTACGGGTTCGAGTCTCAAGTCCGGCAGGGATTGTAGGTGGGGTGAGTGAATGTCCAGCGCTCTCTTCCACCCTCAATACCACGACTGAGGTGAGACCCTTGAGCAAGACACCGAATCCCCCAACTGTTCCCTGGGCACCGCAGCATTGGCTGTCCACTGCTCCGAGTGTGTGTTCACGGTGTGTGTGTGTTTCACTACTCACTGCTGTGTGTGTGCACTTTGATGGGTGAAATGCAGAGCACAAATTCCGAGTATGGGTCACCATACTTAGCCACAAGTCCTTTCCTTTCCTTTCCTTTCCTTTTAGAGCCTCTATAAATAGCAGAAGACAAACAGAACTTGTGGAATGTTTTTTTTTTCTCTCTTCACTGAATGTCAGAATATGAAACTGCGTCTCTCTTCCATTTTGTTTTGATTTTTTGCAGTGGCACAGCCCACATAATGATACCTCATGTGAATTATCTGGTAATCATTGGCTGCGCTTCGAAAGGTCAGCGGCAAACAGGGTCAGATTTGAGCATCGCATTACAACGCTTCACCTGCTTGCAACACAGTGCCAGGGGTAATGCTGTGGCTTCATGCTTCGCTCCACACAGTTCAATGCACTGTGAAACATTGACACAAATCACATTAAAAGGCCTTTAGAGTGGGGATTAATGACTATTTATTACTTGTTGGATGTTAGTAGTATTTTTTGCTTGTACTTATTCCTGGCAAATATTTCCCCAAATACAAAACAAAAAAAAAAAAAAAAAAAAAAATTCTGTGGAGTTTTTGATTTTTTTGTGGTTTGGGACATTACTTTTACTTACTGATAAATGTGCACTATCATTCAAAAGTTTGAGAATGTTTTTGAAAGAAGTGTCTTATGGTCACCTACTGCATTCATTTGATCAAAAAGTATAGTAAAAGCAGCAATACTGTCAAATATTATTTCAATTCAAAATAACTATTTTGTATGTTAAAAATGGCAAAGCTGAATTTTCAGCATCATTACTCCAGTCTTCAGTGTCACATGGTCCATTTTATTATTAGTAATAGTAGTAGTATAACTGAAGTGTGGAAAAGTCTGTAAGTATTTTTTTTCAGTATTCTTTGATAAATAGAAAGTTCTAACAGAATTTAGTTCAAACAGCATTTATTTGAAATATAACTTTTTTTAACATTATAAATGTATATTAGTAATACTTATATAGTTTATCAAACTTATCTTGCAACAAAAATGTGGGATGTTTCCCATATAACATAAATGCTTTGAAAGAGTACTGTATTAATTGTGCCTATAGTGTAACTGCAGTTGATATTTTCACCAAAGATGGTTTCTTATCTAAGCAGAGATTGATGTCACTGTGATTACTACTGTGTTCTCTCCATGTGTTCAGACACAGAGTATTTGCTGTGTCTGCTTCAACCCTGTTTTCTCTGGATGTGTGCCATGTTTGTGTTTATTGACTTCAAACGTCTATAATTGAGTGCGGTGAACGCGAGCGCAGTTGACCAATCAGGCGCTTTGAGTTGGGTCTGTGTGTATCAAATGGGTCTCTGCTGGATACAGGAAGTAGAATCCTCACAGCTGGCTCACAGACACAGCCCTGTTTGTTAAACAATAATGTAATTAAGGCTTTGTGGGACTGCGATGTTGATTCTCCTCCATGGAGAAAAAAGAAACGTCCTGAGAGGGTGGGGAGGTGAGACTGATGTGAACAATGCGGGAGGTGTGTTGTTGAATAATTCATCGCCGTTTTTCTCATTAATCATTTACACTTGCAGCGGCGCGTGCGTGTGCTAGCGTGCGTTTGTTTTGAGCTGACGCGCTGGGAGTCTGTGTGACCTTTCCTTGCTGTCTCTAAGCAGGTGTCTTCGTGTAATCTCCGGGCTCCTCCACCACAGCACGGCGGTTTCATCCCTCCGCCCTCCCTTCCCTTCATCCCCTCCTGCTCCCCCTGTGGGCGAGTAATGATTTTCTTAACCTTTTCTCTTGCTTATTAAGGGCCCTGTCAGAATGTTTAAATGCTTATGCTAATCAGGCACGGTCGGAGTCAGGCGGAGGGGGGGACGTTGTCCCAAAACAATTATGGATGGAGAGAGTGTCTTAATCTGGCAAAAGGACAAGGAAGACTGTGTGACGGAGGTGGCAGGTAGAGAAAGAAGACTGTGTGAAGCTGGTGATTTTTAAAGGGATAGTCCACTCCGAAATGAAAATCAATTATTATTTACCCCCCTTTCATGTCGTTTCAAACCTGCATTGATGTTTTTCAGTAGATTCTTACAAAAATACCATTTACAGAAGAATCTTTACACAACTCTGTGTTCCACAAAAGTATTTTTTGTACATTTTTTGGTTGTTTTAGAGGTTCTACAGCCATGATCACTATGAACTGTTGTTGTGTAATAAAGAGCTATGTACAGACATTAACAAACCATTAACTACGACTTTTGTCTCAATAAACTCCTAATTATTGCTAGTTAGTAAGGTAGTTTAGGTATTGGGTAGGATTAGGGATGTGGAATATGGTCATGCAGAATATGTGCTTTAGAAGTACTAATAAACAGCCAATATGTTAATAATAGGCATGCTGATAATCAACTAGTTAATAGTGATAATTGGTCCTTGTACTAAAGCAGTGTTTCCCAACCCTGTTCCTGGAGGCACACCAACAGTGCACATTTTGGATGTCTCCCTTATCTGACCAATATATTTCTGGTCCTGGAGTCTCTACTAACAAGCTGATGAGTTGATTCAGGTGTGTTTGATTAGGAAAAATTGGAAAATGTGTAGTGTTGGTGTGCCTCCAGGAACAGGGTTGGGAAACACTGTACTAAAGCGTTACCAATTTTGTTTGGGAAATCAGAGTTAACATAGGAATTAGTGGTGGCATTTCAAGATATTGTGTTTTTTTAACCTAGACTCGTTGGAAAACCATGCCTGTGGTGACATTTTTGAAAAATAATATTACTGTACATTTTTTCAAAGTGAAATACCCTGTGAGTGGCGCTAAAAGCATGCTCTGTTTTATTCGAAACAGAGGAACATGAATCTAGTTGTTTGATTGTTGCATGTATTGCAGCAGTTCGGAAATGAAATGGACAGTGACCGGCGCTAAAAGATTAATGCTCAATTGCAATCGAAAATAACGTATCACCTACATTAAATCTAACTGAAAGTGTGAACAAAAGCAAACATGAGATTAAAAATGCATTTTCTGAAGCAACCATGCCATTTTATCGTGCTTCTACAAGTTTTGAGCTCTTTTATCGTGTTTCCTGTTTCACGGTATCATACCCGGCACTTCGAAATTGCAAGTGCAATGCTGTACCAGGTGAGCTACTGAGCAAGTTTACTATGTCAGAAAAGCCATGAATATGGAGCTGGTTATGTGATACAGCCATCAAAATGTATTTGTTTAACAAATCATGCACTATATAAAAAATAGTTTGAGGTCATAACATAATATTGTGCACGGAACCATGCAAAAATACATCTTTATTAATCCATAATCTGCCCTGTAATCAATTGGTGTGGAAAGGAATAAAAGTTGTTGGTGTTTTACTTCTACTAAGTTTCATTTCAGCTGGAAACAGCAGTGAATTTTATGTATAGGTACATTTTTGTTTTTCATGTGGAGTTAAAGGCATGTTTTGCCAGTGTTGTGGGGTTTTGATCTATTTCTCCTTGAGTTAAACTGTCCTTCTTTCTTTTGGCCCTTCTCTCATCACATTCCTGCCCTTTACTTGCCGTCCAATTAGCATAGTTCTCTTCATCTTCCTGTGACTGATATCTATCATCTCTGTGATGTTTTGTGTGTTTTCTGTAGGGGCCGTGCTGCTGGGATGACGTCCTTCTCCCTAACAGGATTGATGGAGTATGTCAGTCACAAGACTGTGATGGCACAATGGCGGTGAGTCTGCAACAATTTTGTTGTATTATTATATTAATATGTGGCACTTTCCCGAATGAAAAAGTACCAACAAAAGATGAATAGTTGAGACTGGACAAGCTCGTTAGGCTGGACTGTTTTGGTGGTTTTAAAGGACATTTGGGCACTTATAAATTGGTCAGGCTGGGAGACGAGCTGACTGAAGAGCTAAACCAGCTGAACCAGGTTAGCTGCTTTTTTAACAACAGAGATAGCAGAAGAGGACAGAAAACTGTTGTGAAAGACATTGGAAATAGACCCGTGACATGACACTGTGTTCAAACCTAAATTTCAAGGTCACACTTTTTATCATTACATAGTCACTTACATTTTACCAAAGCTGTCAACATGCTACATTCAGACAGAATTTATTCATTTTACAAAGCCACATTTTCAGTCCCAACACAGTTTTTATTGTGCTTTTTTGTCCACCTAGCTCTGTATTGCAGGGCAGACAAAAATGACCGTCCACTGGTTGGACTAAATTGGTAGCTTTATCCCAGCTGGGTCCAATATTACCACTCTCATGCTGCAAATCCATAAAAACCACTGCAGTTGGGTGGTTTGAGACTGTTAGTGGGGGTTTGCAGGGCATGATTACATCTCATTTATGCTTCTTGCAGGAGTTCTACCTGAAATGTGCTGCCCACCCCACCTGTGATAATGACACTTCAGCAGCACTGGACTTGATAATGCCCAACACATGCAGAGTGCCCTGCATCGCCTGCACTGACATCATGTGAGTAGCTCTTGGTTTTCCCCATGTGTCTGTAGCTAAACCCATTATAGAAGTCGAAATTAGTCTACACAACAAAGAACCAATCAGACAGTTCATTACAACATTAATCTCACCACGTCCTAAAGAAGCATGATGCGATAAAGCAATAAACGGTAAAAGCTTTTGTCCTAACCAGCCACAATTACAAAACATGTTGTTGGTTACTTGGTTTCTATTAGGCCTGTGAATTGATTTAAACATATTAATAAAATAAAACTAATAATAAAACTTGTAACTGCAAATATATATACACATTGAATACCCAAATTAATGTGCACTGGAAAAAAATAACATGAACAAAAATTAACATTATCTAAAATTAACACAGTGTTAATATTGAAAAAAAAAGTTCTAAATAAAACAAAGAGTGTGTTTTAGAAGAAAATAGTATTGCAGTTTTTCTATGTTTTTGAAATTTACTATCAATTTCTGGCTGAAAATTGTTTCTGCGCCAGTTTTTTTTTTTTCAGTGTAAGGATTTACTTTGAAATAGTTTTCACTCAGAAGTTGATAGTAAATTTTACAAACAGTTACAAAGAAACTACAAGTAACACATCAAATTAAATGTAAAACCTTTAAGCAGAAAGACTGAAATACTATTTTATTGTAAAATGTACTCCAGTAACTTTAAAAATATTCTACAGTGTAGAATCATAAAAGAAGTATATTTTTAATATTTTAAAAATATATATTGCACTTTTAAATTATTTAAATAATCATTTGTTTACTGGGATCAAAAAATAATATACTTAATTGAGAACTGAATGTGATGTTTTTGGGCACTTCAGTGTTAATTGCACTTAAAATGTATTATATTTTAAATTTATATTAAATGCTATTAGCTGGACTTTAGAGTGTTTTTTGACTGATTAAGTACATCTTTATATGTCATTTCATAAGTACTTCTCTTGTTTTTGAACTATGATTTAAGTGTACTGGTTGGTTTAAGTGTGTTGTAAGCAAAAATATGCTTTACTGTTATTTATAATAAAACTTGTTGTATTAAAATATATTTGTTATTACACATTTGTTATGATGACATTGCAATTCAGTACATTTAAAATATATTAACTTTAAAAGCAACGAGGCCAAAATATTCATGCCGACAGCTTTTGTGTTGCACCTGGTTGGCACATTCCACTCGATGGGAAAAGTCACTTTCTAAACAAGTTCAAAACAAGTTTGACAGCAGTTTGTAGACTTTCTGATTGATCCATCAGTAAGAAAAGATGAAATACCTGCAACACATTGTACAAGTAAACTAAAGATTGATACAAACATTTTGAAAGACAGGCTGCTCGTACTCCTGAACCTACATACGCCTCCTGCTGTGCGGCCCTTCAATCAACAGTGGCCATTTTTGCAGAAAGAGCCGGCGCTAAGTGTGTCCTGCCAATGAAGGTCAGCTATTAGCGGGGCGGTCCTGCGGAAACGCTCACCTGCTGCTCTCGCACGGAGTGTCGGGCGGGCGTCAAGCGCCTGGAGAAACCAGACAATGGAGCCCAATCACCAACAACCACCATTCAAATCAAGGACTGATTGAAGTAGCGCTGCAATTACCTTCCTGAGTAGAGCTTTGTTTTTCCACCGTCCTCCACTCTTCTTCCTCCTCAGAGATCTCCTCTATTTGTTTAAAAGGGCACTGACAAGGACGCGGCCAGTCTCTTACAATAGAAGCGGGAGAGAGGAGTCAGAGAGGTGGAACACTGTGTTAGCAAGTTGACTTCCAGTCAAGTGAGTCTGTGTTTGAGAGTGAAGGGGGACTTCTGGAGAAATGGAAAGAAAATTGTCATGAGATTTCAGATGGCTGTTTCTTTGCTTACTACACTAAAGTATCAAGGGTCTTTGAGATCATTTGAAGTTTTCTGAAGGTATTGAACAAGCAAAATATCTAAACAAGCTCTCTATCCACCCCCGTTCTCCCAGAAGCCCTTTCCTCATCAGTGTCCTTCTTCAGAATCTCATGAAAACTCTCCAGATCATATTTCACCTCAAAATCAGAAAGACTATAAATCTCTTATTTTGGACCATTATGTTTGTTTGATTGTTACATTGTGCCATTATTTTCATGACAATTTAGCACATTCCCTTCAAAAATTATTACCATAAGGGAAAAAAGAGATATTCTTTAAATGATCAAATATTTATAAGTTGTGGTAGCTTTCTATTGGTGGTTGTCTTTTGGTTTTTGGTTAAAATTGATATGAATGATTAAGAAGTATATTTCTTCACCATTTTAAGGTTTTTTTTTTTTTTTTTTTTTGGCCATGCCTAGTTCCACAAACACTTGATTTATTATATTTGATAAATTTTCAATGTGATTTTTCTAAAAAATGATGTGTTAATAATCAATTAAGTATAAGTTGGTTTAGTACAGTGTTGGTAATCTTGAAATATTATTAACAATGTAAAATGTATTCTCACATTTATTAACAATCAGTAAAGATTTTACTGGAATAAGAAATGAGAAGCACAACCACATGGAGAACAGTTTTACAGTTATACTAAAAACCTAAAAATAAAATCTTAAAATAAAATAAAATACTAATTAATTAATTAATTAATTGCAAATTAACACATTTCACACATTTTTTCTGAAATTAATCGTGATTAATCCCACCTAACATTAAAGTTTGTAATATACTTTTACTGCATATTGCAATAATTTCACATTCAATCTTCAAATTAATGTAGAAACAACATAAAGACAGTATATTTTTAATATTTGTTTAATGGCATCTTTTTTTATGACTGAAGGTGAGAATCACTGATACCAATAATACTGATGTCTCTAGGAAATTGTTCTTTTTTCCTTATATTTAACCATTGACTATAGCCATTCAACATTACAGTATAATTGAGAGCTATCAATTTAACATTTATTAGACTTTAAAAAATAACAACTTCTAATTTAAGTGAACTTAAAACAATCTTCACATAAACCCTTTATAATAAACATCATATTTAGCTGTGCCCTTCAGCAAGTAAGAAATATATAGAAATTGAATAAAGTTATCAAACACTAAATTCCAAATTAAATATAGATGAATCCTTAAAGCTACAAAAGTGATTGATTTCTTCTTTTTTCTTTTGTTCTTTGATTAATGACATCACAGCAGCTGGGTTATTAGATTATTTGGCTGCTATTACTTTAAGAGCTGCCGCTGCTGAACGTGACGCGGATCTGACATGCATGTTCGTAGTTTCATTTGCGCTTTTTACTGACATATGACCTGGCAACATCTCATCTGACCACAGTTCACTGTTGTTTTACTGAAGCTCCTCGTCACCTGTACCTTTTCCGCGCTCATTTTACTAGCACCTGTCATTGAGGCGAAATGGAGTGTGCATCTGAAAAGTCTCCTGTTTGATGTGCTCGTAAAGACGCTCTGCGTCTAAATAAACGCAATTCTTGTCAAGCGAAAAAAATAGCGACAGAAGCAGCAGTTGTGAGTGGGGCGGCCAACCCTAACTTCGCCCCTGTGTTAATTGCGTTAAATATTTTTAACGCTGTTAAACTGGAAAAATTAATCACCTGCGTTAACGCACTAATTTTGACAGCACTACTTAAAATATAAAGCATGTAGTTTGTATATGACAAGTTTAACAGCAAAGTTTTGATCATGTTGATAATTTAGAAGCCTTTTTGTTTTTTTTCTATGGAGAAATTGAAGTATCAAATGTGATAAGGTAGAACTTATAGGATTAAATGTAAAAATAATCAGAATCATATTGGCCGGTCTCTAAACAATATTCCATATGTGACCCTGGACCACAAAAGCAGTCTTAAGTAGCGTAGGTATATTTGTAGCAATAGCCAAAAATACATTGTATGGGTCAAAATTATTGATTTTTCTTTTATGCCAAAAATCATTAGGATATCAAGTAAAGATCATGTTCCATGAAGATATTTTGTACATTTCCAACCATAAATATATCAAAACTTAATTTTTAATTAGTAATATGCATTGTTAAGTACTTAATTTGGACAACTTTAAAGGCGATTTTCTCAGTATTTAGATTTTTTTTTTTTTTGCACCCTCAGATTCCAGATGTTCAAATAGTTGTATCTCGGCCAAATATTGTCCTATCCTAACAAACAAAATCTGAAGTATGTTTATCAAATATGTTCTTATTGGCTATGATTGTATAACATCATACAGCATTGTTGCTGTTGGTGTGGACAGACATTACTTTAGGATACAGTGTTTTTTATGGTATGATGACAGTTGCGTAACTGTAGACTGTAAGTGTGATTCAGGCCTCACCATGTTTTTCAGGACTCCAGTGCTGGTGTTTCAGTGTGCCGAGCGTCACGTGATCTGCCTGGAGTGCTTCCACCTGTACTGTGTGACCAGACTCAATGAGCGACAGTTTATCCAGGAGCCACTGGTGGGCTACTCTCTGCCCTGTGCAGGTAAACATACCTTAAGTGTTCACCGATGTGAATGGCTATTAGTGTGTGTGTGTGTGTATTTGGTGTGTTTGTGTGCACAGGCTGCTGTGTTTGGCAGTGATTGATGGTGGTGTGTTGGTGGCTGCAGTGAAGAGGAGATACTATCAAATTGTTCTCCTTCACTCTCTCACACACACTGTCGCACACACACATACTCTCTCCAGGCCCTCGCTGTGCCCCCGTTGGCCCACCACATCAGTTAATGCCACCCGGTAATGGGCCTCCAGGGAGAAGCATTGACCCCCTATCAGCCAGAACACCCCAACAATCTCTCACGCGCTGTATCTCTCTGTATCTACCGCTGTCTTGCCCTTGCACTCCTTCATTTGTTTCGCTGCCATTCTCCTCCTTTCGTTTTCTGTTTCACTGATATTTTTTGTCTCATTTTGTGCTCTTAGTACTTACAGTTTTGCTTTGGCTGCAGCCGGTATAGACAGTCATACAAAACCGAGTGTGCACAGCTCACTCTGGGTAGAAATGGGAGTCTTAGAGAATTTAATAATTCAGGTTCTGATTCCAAATCCACCTAATTACTTGTGATTTCATTTTTTATTCTTTTTTATTAGAATAATTAAGTCCGTTTTTTTTTTTTCTCTACCATTATACTAAGCAAAAATACTACACATACTACACATACACATGCTTCTTTTTTATTTTTTATTTTTTGGAGATGGAGAAATGAGTTGCATTAATACAAAGATCTACTGGAGCTCAAACATACTCTATGCACTCAATTACAAAGCATTTAAAGCCTTTGTTGGTTATTTAAAATATCTGATGGATGAACACATGCCTCAGTTGAATTCATTTAATGCTGGCAACTGTGATAAAACTTCCCAGTGTTTGTGTTTTTAAACACTGAATAAATAAATGGTAAATGTTAATGTTTTTTTTTTTTTTTTTTAAATTATGTATTGGTAATTGAACTAAAGATTAACCAAGTGATCAGAAAATAGCTGATGGATTAATTAATTTTATATTAGATTTTAGAATTTTTTATTTTTTTTTACTACTACTACTACTACTACTAATAATAATGTACTGCAATATTGATAATAATACTAATGTTTGTTGAGCAGCAAAACAGCATATTAGAATGATTCTTAAGGATCATTTGACACTGAAGACTGGAGTAATGATGCTGAAAATTCAGCTTTGCATCACAGGAATAAACTAAATGTGTTAAAGTAGAAATCTGTTTTTTTAAATTGTAATAATATTTCACAATTAGTATTTAAACTGTTTTTACTGTATCAGATAAATGCAGCAGCCTAGGTACGACAGACAGACAGATAGATAGATAGATAGATAGATAGATAGATAGATAGATAGGCTCAGACATATGTATGTGAGTGTTTGTCTTTAGTGAGTGTTTGTCTGAGAGTTTGTGTGTGTATGTGTGTGTATTTGTGTTATTGTTGTGACGGCGTGTTTTTGTGGCCATCTATCACTGCGTGTGTGGCTGCAGGCTGGAGATTGTGTAGAAAGGTCAGACATCACCCTCAAATGCCATTTCCACTTTTAAACAACTTTCAACAGTCCAGCCAAAACACGCTTGTCCAAAAGGCAGAGATGAAAGAGGCCAGTCACATCCACGAAATGTGAAGGAATGATCGTCTGCCTCCGATAAACACAATTGTGTGAGCTCAAGAAGCTTTTTCTCTGAAAATCCAGCGGAAGCCAGCGCACCCTTAACCTTCTTTTGAAATGAGCTTTAACATAACACCATATTACAAGCTGACCTCAAAGGCACAAATTCTCCACTTAACATTTAGTCACACACACCTTCGTCGGAGGAGAGCGCATGGCTTGCTGTGCAGGGTGCGCGAGATCTCCTCCTCTCCTGTTGGTCTGTGTGAGTCATTAGCATTAAGAACAAGCTGAATTTTACTGATGCAAATGTGCTGAAAATTACAGCAGTAATTTGGCCAGTAATGTACCTTCGCCAGCTCTACACTGAATCATGCCGTTATTTTGAATGGGTCACACGGTAGCAAGACAAATCAAATTTTCTGTGATCTTTTGAAACAAGAGTTAGATGTGCTATGTAAACATGCTCTACTGAAATATACAGAACTCAAAACTTCCTCCACAACCCCCCCCCCCCAAAAAAAGTTTGAATACATTAAAAACTGATATATTTTCAGTACCACTTTAAAAAAATCATTTACTCAAATAATATATAATGTAATATATTTTGTAACATTTTTAGTAAAGATGGTTATTTGGCTAATTGTACTCACTAACTTAGAATGACACGATTCTTCATTTTATCTACCATTTCTAGAATAGTTTGACTCCCAACAAGCTTTTCTTGGCCATTACAAGTTGATTGGAAGTATAAACAAGGCTTCTACCTCACTGTTACGCACATTCTCCATTCCAGCTAAATCACTAAATAAAGTGCAACCGAACGCCCCCATTTCTGATATACATCCACTGCTATGTTGCTCTGTTTATTAAAAGTGGTATATATGCAGGTGGGTTTTGAACCTCTTTACATCAAAAGCATGAATCATCCCACTTATTTGTATATTTATCTTTACACTTTTGTACATATGTACAGTTTTTTTTTTGTTTTTTTTTTAACCTTTTAGGAACTTTTTCTACCTGATGTAACCCATAAAATTTGTTTTGTTTGTATAAATTTGATGTATTTATGTTCAATTGGCTCTCAAACTGAAAAATGACAAAAAATATCTGTATAAAATAACAAAAAAAGTATTATAAAAGTAGTCCACAAATTGGCTTTTAAACTTAAAAATGACAAAAAAAATGCTATAAAATTAAAAAAAAAAAAAAAGTATTATAAAAGCAGTCCACAAATTGGCTCTCAAACTCAAAAATGACAAAAAAACAACAACAACTATAGAACAGTATAAAGTAAAAAAAAAATAGTATTATAAAGTTAATATTATAAAATAGTATTATAAAAGTAGTTCATATGACTTATTTCAAGTATTCTGAAATCATACAATCATTTTGTGTGAGCAACAGAATATAAATTCCAATAAGTTTGTGAGCAATTCACTCACTTGAGTTAGATCTTCTTAATGATTTGTTCACAAATCAGATGGATCCAGTGCTCAAGTTCACTTCCTTTGTATTGTATGGAACAGGGAAAAATGTCACATGGGTTTGGAACAACATGAGGGTTAGAAATAATGACATTAACTTTTGGATGAAGTTGGCATGGCAAATTTAAATTGATCTATTTTGTAAAAGCATCTTATTAGTCTAGAACGAATTGTGTGAACAATTCATCTATGTATACTTACATGTTGCTAATTCCGTCATGACTTTAAACTGTAGATATGTGCCTGGTACACTGTGTGAAATTCTCTCAATTTTGATGAGATTACACTTTTTATATCTTTTACACATCCATTATTATTCCTGTCATTATTTCATGGTAGATGGCACCTCCCACAAAAAAATTCACAGGGATGCCCTCTACCACCTGCAGGTCCAGATTTGAGAGTTAAAAATCTGATCATCCTACTTCTAAAGAAACTCTCTCTCACACATACACACACACGTACCAATTCCCAATTTGAGTAAATGTGACTCAGTGAAGGGTTGGCTGCATGTCTCTGTGTGGGCACACTTATCAGACAGTGATATGAGCAGAGTTGCATGTTAACTGGGCTCAGCCGCCGATGGCTGGTGCGACGCTAGATAAGGTGGAATTGCTGCAACACCTGTTGGAGGCAAGCTTGACATTTTATCAGCTCAGAAAAATATCCTTAAATACCACGGACTGCCTGCAGCCACTCCTAACACCAGTCAGAGAGTCAACTTGGGAAAAAATCCAACTGAAACTTCTTTGCTGCTTCGCTTGGATCACTTTAGCTCATGCTAGTGCGGATCTGGGGACGACTGATGGTCCTTTAGGGATATATATATATATATATATATATATATATATATATATATATATATATATGTTGTATAACTGATTAATGCTTCCGCAGGACCGTGAATTGAGTTCTGAGATTATCATGGAAATCCTGCTTCTGGCCTTTATTAGTATTCATATAAGGATCAATGTCTTTGGCGTATAAATAATCCATGGTAGACTGCTATCCGCTTTAGATGAATAATCCTAGAACTTTGTGCACGGTACATCAGTATTCCTGTACGGATGGCGTGATCTGGTGTAAATTTATAGGCCTGTTGGGATTTTTATCAGCTGTAAGTCTGTATGTCTCTGTAAAGGCCTGTGCTGCTCCAGGTGTTCTGGAAGATTTTCTGCGAAGATTCATTTCCCTTCTTATAAAGGGAACAATATCGTGAAAATAAAATAAACAATAAAAGCGTCGCTTCTTGGATGAAGGAGGATGGTGTTAGAAGGGAATCAGGAAGATAAGGCAAGGGAGAAACTCAAGGGGGTCAAGGTTTGGATGGTTAGCGTGGGCTACTTGGCTCTTTTCAGGGCCTTTGACGAGCATTCACAAGAATCTTTTTGTATTCTTTATACAGAGGAAATTTAATGTTTCACAAATATTTCATTATAGTAGATGTTTTAGCAGTGCCTTTTTGTGAAGAATACAGTTTTTTGTTTTTTTTGCAGTGTTTGTCACAAATATTTTATTATAGTAGAGGTTTTAGCAGTGCCAATTTTGTTTTGTTTTGTTTTTCTCTGTTTGCTGTATTTGATGTTACTAATAGGGATGTAACGATACATGTATTCATCCCGAACCGTCACGGTACGGACATCTCGGTTCGGTGCATGAGGCCTTACAACGAATACAGGCAATTCACCCTCAATCCAGAAGGGGCACCCGCGGTAATGCAATGCTGTTTGATAACTGCCAGCAGAAAAACAGCGAATGCCGAGTTGCACACTTGAAAACAAAGCCCACTAGACAGTGACCACGTGCTGATTCTGAACGCGTCTCTCACTGACAAAGGAGTATAATTTAAAGGCTTGCGCACTCAACTGTTTGCGAAATGGAGTTTTGTGCTCGTGTATCCTATCTCTCTCATTTGGCACAAATCCAAATATTCCATAATATTTCCATATTTGCAATGTATCTGGATGCAAAACTATTATTTATTATGTAAATTATGGGCTTTGTATTTCAGTCACGTTCCAACGGTGACGCTGATGTTTGATTCACTGTATATTATTTTGATAAAGTACCAACTGCGCTGTCAAGTTAGCAATGCTGGAACTGATATGTTTTGTGTGTGCGTGCACCAGCGCGATCACTTCAACTGTTTCCTTATACCAGCAGAATCAACTTAAAACACTCTGTAATTTACACAAGATTTACACAAGATGGCACCGCGGATGGCTGCTGTGGTGTGGAACGCTTTGTTTTAGTTTGTTTGTTCTGTTTAGTCATTCTTTTCCTATCAGTTTTACCAGAGACACATTACTGGACATAAGGCAACACACACCGGACAATTTTTTTCCGGTTTTTGATTATTCAGATGCTTTGTTGGATGTTCTAGTCGGAGGGGCAGCGGTCCTAGTCAAACGCGCGCTTAGACGGAAAAGAGGGAAGCGCGCTGGTTAAGCTCCGCGAACGCGGCTTCCGAACAGCGCTCCCTAGTATCCATCTAGCGAATCTCCGATCCCTTCCTAACAAAACGGATGAACTACTTCTCCTCACCCGCACAAACAAGGATTTTTCAAACTCTGCTGCATTGTGCTTCACTGAAACCTGGCTGAGTGAAGCCATTCCGGACAACGCACTTCGTTTGCCAGGCTACCAGCTGTTCAGAGCGGACCGCATCACGGAGTTAACAGGGAAAACGAGAGGTGGTGGACTATGTTTCTACATAAATGAAGGTTGGTGTACAGACGTAACAACTCTGAAGAAGGTGTGTTCTCCTAATTTAGAGGCGCTCTTCATAAACTGTAAACCGTTCTACTCGCCGCGGGAGTTTTCCTCTTTCATTCTCGTGAATGTGTACGTGCCTCCGGACGCGTGCGTGAGCGCCGCGATGCAACAACTGGCTGAACAAATATCTGAAACGGAGCAACGGTACCCGGACTCTCTTTTAATCATTCTTGGAGATTTTAACAAAGCAAATCTCTCCCGTGAACTGCCAAAATACAGACAGCACGTTACATGTCCCACCAGAGACAGTAATATATTAGATCACTGTTACACAACAATAAAGGACGCATATCACTCTGTCCCACGAGCAGCTTTAGGACTCTCTGATCACTGTTTGGTTCATCTTATACCGACCTACAAGCAGAAACTGAAATCAGTTAAACCTGTATTAAGAACTGTTAAAAGATGGACTAATGAAGCAGAGCGGGATTTACAAGCCTGTTTCCACCTCACTGATTGGAGTGTTTTTGAAGCTGCTGCCACCGATCTGGACGAGCTCACAGAGACTGTAACTTCATATATCAGTTTCTGTGAGGATATGTGCATCCCCACCAGGACATTCTTATCATTCAATAATGATAAACCGTGGTTTACTGGGAAACTCAAACAGCTTCGTCAGGCCAAAGAGGATGCTTACAGAAGTGGGGATAAAATCTTGTATAACCAGGCCAGGAACAGACTAACAAAGGAGGTCAGAGTGGCTAAAAAGAACTACTCTGAAAAGCTGAGAAGAGAGCTTTCAGCCAATGATCCGGCGTCAGTATGGACTGGTCTGAGGAACATCACCAAGTACAAGATGCCACCCCCACAGTCTGTGAAGAATCAACAACTGGCTGACGATCTCAATGTGTTTTACTGTCGATTTGAAAAGGCCAGTCTGACACCCAGCACCCGCTCTGATCTGCACTCCACATATTCACCTACCCCCCCTCCCACCATTTTACCTGCACTTAAAGTCTGCATAGAGGATGTGAACCGGTCTTCAGAAAATAGAAATCTAGGAAAGCTTCAGGACCAGACGGTATTGCACCTGCCTGTCTAAAAGTCTGTGCTGACCAACTGGCCCCCATCTTTACACAGATCTTCAACAGATCTCTGGAGCTGTGCGAAGTTCCCTGCTGCTTCAAACGTTCCACCATCATTCCCGTCCCCAAAAAACCCAAAATCATTGGTCTTAATGAGACCTGTCGCTCTCACATCTGTGGTCATGAAGTCATTTGAGAGACTGGTCCTGGCCTACCTGAAGGACATCACTGGACCCTTGCTGGATCCTCTTCAGTTTGCCTACAGAGCAAACAGGTCTGTGGATGACGCTGTCAATATGGGACTGCATTACATCCTGCAACACCTTGACAAACCTGGGACTTACGCAAGGATCTTATTTGTGGACTTTAGCTCGGCCTTCAATACCATCATGCCTGACCTTCTCTCAGACAAACTCACACAGCTCTCTGTGCCCACCTCCATCTGTCAGTGGATCACCAGCTTCCTGACAGACAGGCAGCAGCTAGTGAGGCTGGGCAAACTCACATCCAGGACTCTCACCATCAGCACTGGAGCTCCTCAGGGATGTGTTCTCTCCCCACTGCTCTTCTCCCTCTACACAAATGACTGCACATCTAAAGACCCCTCTGTCAAGCTCCTGAAGTTTGCGGACGACACTACAGTCATCGGCCTCATCAAGGACGGAGACGAGTCTGCTTACAGACAGGAGGTTGAGCAGCTGGCTGTCTGGTGCAGTCACAACAACTTGGAGCTCAACACGCTCAAAACAGTGGAGATGATAGTAGACTTCAGGATGAACCCCCTGCACTCCCCCCACTCACCATCATGGACAGCACTGTGGCTGCAGTAGAGTCATTCAGGTTCCTGGGCACCACCATCTCCCAGGACCTGAAGTGGGACTTTCACATTGACTCTATTGTGAAAAAGGCCCAGCAGAGGCTGTATTTCCTCTACCAGCTAAGGAAGTTCAATTTGCCACAGGAGCTGCTGAAAAAGTTCTACTCTGCCATCATCGAGTCTGTCCTGTGTTCATCTATAACTGTTCGGTTTGGCTCAGCTACCAAAAAAGACATCAGAAGACTGCAACGGACAGTCAGGACTGCTGAGAGGATTATCGGTGCCCCTCTACCCAACCTCCAAGATCTTTATATCTCCAGAGTGAGGAAAAGGGCTAAGAAAGTCACTCTGGACCCCTCACACCCAGCTCACTCTCTCTTTGAACTGTTGCCCTCTGGCCGGCGCTACAGATCACTGAGCATCAGAACAGCCAGACACAAGAACAGTTTTTTCCCACAGGCCATATCCCACCTGAACAACACATAACACACCCCAGTACTGTACATCTGTAAATAACTTATCAAACCCTCATCCGTACATAAGACATATGCACATTCACAGTTCTGTCTATGGACATTTTTTTTTTCTTCATTTTTTCTTTTCTGTATATTTGTCTTTTTTCATTACTGTTGTTATTTATAATTTATTGTCTATTCTCTTCATTATTAGTGTTTTTATTACCTTAATT
Source organism: Tor tambroides (assembly GCA_021397915.2). NCBI lineage: Eukaryota > Metazoa > Chordata > Actinopteri > Cypriniformes > Cyprinidae > Tor > Tor tambroides. The sequence continues at coordinate 24,428 of JAFVLL020031802.1, forward strand.
ATATGTTGTCTGCACTATGTTTATACTTCTGTACTGGAAGCTCCTAACACCAAGACAAATTTTTTGTGTGTGTAAACACACTTGACAATAAAGCTCTTTCTGATTCTGAATTTATATTCTTATTAATAATGCATCACTGTAAAAGGTCTATTTTTATTTGTGTACACTCACAATGAAAACAAAACATTGTGCTTTTGTAAAATAAAGAAAACAAATAGGTTGTCGCTTTCTGACATTTGAGTTTCCTTTCTGTGAACAAAAATGAACTGAAACTCAGCATATATAGGCTACATGTTACATGTCACACTGTTTTCCCCCTTGTTTATCTATTAACTAAATCAAATATATTTCAAGTATTTATTGTTTCTATGTATATGTACAGATTTTATATATATAACATTATAATTTAATATAATATTTAGTATTTTCACATATAGGTGGAATTTTTTTTAAATTTGTACCACTGTCTGTTTAAAATAAATGAAAAGAAACCTAGCATAGTAGATTTGTTGTATTTTTCTAGTTGTACCGAAATCGTATCGAACCGTGACCCCTGAACCGAGGTACGTACTGAACCGTGACATCTGTCTACCCTTACACCCCTAGTTACTATTGAAAAGTTTGGGACTATGTATTTTTTTTTTTGCTTTGCTTTGTTTAGTTTTTTCCCTGTCTGTTATATTTGATGTTACTAGTGAAACGTTTGGGACTGTGTATTCTAGGGATGTAACGGTATTATCAATATCGAGATATTGCGATAGCAAAACTGTCTTGATATTATCGTGGTCACATGACGATATGAAACGATAGGTCTTCCGGGCAAAAACTGTAGTTTTTAAATATTTAAAACGTCTTATTTTAAAAGGCATAAAATGTCTTTAAAGTTGTGTTTTGGGCCATTATGCTTTGGCACAGTATCTGTCAAACGAACTAAAACTGAAAGCACAATATGGCTTAATCCTTTCATCAAGTCTGTTTTTGCGCAGTGTTTTAAAGCGAAGTGCACACATTGTTCAGGCAATCAGCTCGTGATCCGACGTTTTCCGCGCCTCAGAACGGCTCTGTTCAAAGTGAATGAATGCAGTGAACTCGCTTATTGCATGCGCTGTGAGTTTAGCACGCATTTGGGAAAGCAACAGCCACCAGTTATGCTTTATTTTCGCGGCAGATGACTACAGAATTTCACTAGATTTGTAGTGAGACGCGTTTTTTGTAAGCATGTTTTCACTGAAGCTGGAGTTTCCTCCAAAATAAAAGCTCTACTGCCGTTTCCGTCAAAATAAAAGCTTAAATTTGCAGTATGAATTGTTGACAGCTAGCGGTATAAATGCAGTCAAAATTCTAAATATCTCTTTCAAGTATAAAAATAAGGAAAGAATTATTATAATTTCCCTACTGTAGGGTAAAGCAAAAATAATATACCTATGAAATATTTATTTTCATTTATTTTACAGCGCAATTGTTTTACTATATATGGCTGTTATTGTCATTGTTGTTATTATTGTTATATTCTAATTTGTTTGGCTTCCTAAAACACCAGTGTGAATGTAATTTAGGCTGAGACAGTATATCACAAGTAAAAAGAGGGTTGAGTTCCTTTTAAAGTTCACGTACAAGTCAATTCACTGACTTTTTTCTGACTTAAGTTTTCTTAGTTTAGAACATGGGTTGGAGCTCTTAATTTTGAACTCTCAAAGTGCATTAGATAGAATAATTTAACTTCAAAATGTACATGTTCATTTTTTTTCTGATTCTTCATTTGTCTTTTTTTCTTTTTCATCATATTGCAATAAATATCGTATGGTGGACTTCATATCACGATATTATTGTATCATGAGATTTTGATATTGTTACATCCCTAGTGTATCCCAAGCTTTGCTTTGTTTTTCCTTGTCTGTTGTATTTGATGTTACTAGTGAAGAGTTTGAAATTGTGTATTCTTGTTCTTTCTCACATGAAAAAAATACTAGTAATAGTAATGTATAGAAAATACTATAGTGTTTTTGAACCATGCTATAGTAAAGTACTTGAATTAATTTGTTGTGGTAATTCTATAGTTGCTGTGGTAATATAACAACTATAGTAATGTAAACAAATGACATTACCCAATACTGTACAAAGTTTTCTACAACTATAGGGTATATTATACTACAAATACACTACAGTTTACTGTAGTAAAAACTAAAGTATACTACAGTATTTATTACAGTTCACTATAGTTAATATAGTATGCTGTAGCATTCATTAACACAGTGTTGTAAATTTTATAGTATATAAAGTATAATACACTTTACTATAGTATGGTTCAAAAACACTATAGTATGTATAGTGTTCCCAAACGTCTGGGAAGAGTCTGTGGAAGAGTTTGGAAATGTGTAGTGTATTGTTTTGTTTTGTTTTATTTTTTTATTTTATTTTTTTATTTTTTTTGTTTTAGCAGTGCCAGGTTTAGTTTAGTTTTGTTTTGTGAGTTCTTGTTTTGTTTTGCTTTGCTCTTTGTTTTGTTTTTCCCCGTATGCCGTATGTGACGTCATTAGTGAAGAGTTTGGGACTGTGTATTCTTGTTTTGTTTTGTTTTTTGTTTTAGCAGTACCGGGTTTAGTTTAGTTGTGTTGTGTTTTGTTTTTGTTTTGTTTTTTAGATGTTTTATTAGTGCGAGATGTTTCTGTTTTGTGTTTTGATTAGTTTTGTTGTATTTGTCAGCTGAAGTGGGACTTTGTATTCCTATAGTGCCATCAGAGAATATACATCATGGTACCATTTTCCTGCAGTTCCAGAGTGACTAGTGATTAGATGAATGGGAATGCTAATGGATAAAGTTGACATTCTAAAATCTGCAGGACAGTGGCCCTCTAGGAGCAGGTTTGGACACCCTTGTTCTAGAGAGAAGCACATTTTATTCTGGCCAAGGACTGTCTATAGTATATAGACAAAAATAGAGGTGAAGCGACCAGCCATAGTCCATAATCCACGTGGTTTCAACTGGATATTTTGGAGCTGGTTAATTTGTTTAATGCAGTACTGCATTTATGTTAGTACTGTAAGTGTGATACTACGGTAACATATTAATTAGACTGTAGTCCTCCTTCTTGCTAAGGACACCTTTCTGTGTTACTGTAACTTCAACAGCAGGGCATGGCACTAACAACATATTTAAAGAAGTATTTAAATTGAGGAGAGGTTGTAAGGGGTCCAAAAACCGGCCAAAAGGCCCTAAAAAATAACATGAGAGAAATTAGAATGCTATAAACATAAAACTAGATTTTTAATTTATTTATTGCACTACCACAATGAGATATTGTTGTTATTTATCCCAGTTTTATATGAAACGTATATCTTTATGGGTTTGATTCCAATTGAATGCATGAAATTATTATTTTTTTCTATTCTTTTACTTCAGATAAAAGTGTCTGCTAAATGCATAAATTTAAATGTCAGTATTCTGTCTTGTTGTTTATGATTTAATTAACTTAAACTACTGTTGTGTGTGTGTGTGTGTGTGTGTGTATATATATATAATTTGCTTTACAAAAATTTGAATAGCTTATTTGTGCAATAGCATAAAGTATTTGACAAATATATAAGGACTGCATAATTTCAGTATGTCTTTCAACACTTTTATGTTCTAGTTTTGTGTTACAGTTTTGTATTCAGAGAGCTGTGTAGCACAAGACGAGAAATTTCCAGTGCGAAATCGGTTCTATCTCGAGTAGATGGAGTGGAAAATTGCCGACTTAAATTAGTCGTATCTTTCTTCTACAATGATTCTCTTGCTCTCACTCTCTTTCTCAGTAGGGCTAGTTGTCAAAAGAAAGATCTTCTCGATTCAGACATTCACTGTGTATGTTTCCGCAGTGCACAGCATGGGCTTTGATACAAACAAACCCTACAATTGCAGCAGTGCTCAGCTACGCCCCTGTTGGCTGAAGGCAAAAGGTTACAGTTCGGCAATGAATAATAAACTTTCTCCCTTCAGACAAATGAGTTACGGTGCTCCAGGCTTTTCAGCTGTCTTTCTCTCAGTTATACACACACCCACATGGCTCTATAGGTCGACTGGCTTTGAACTTATGAAGCTCAAAGCCTGGTCTCTTTGGCAGTGGGTGCTTGTTCTTTGTGTTTTATGTATAATGTGATAAAGCGAGCAGGGTTTTGAGGGGCAAACCCAACCGCTGAATAATAGAATACAGAAAAATTCTTAGACTTCCCCGAAATCCATGCCAGTGAAGATGAATGAAAGAAAAGCAGCTCTTTTATATGATACCTTGGCACACTGACTAGCAGCCAGTCATCCAGCTCATGCTGAGTTCACACAGGCATCGAGGTGACAATGTGACGCACTAACATAAGTGAAACACATGCTCATACAGTGCTGTGATATTATCATGATGTTCTCCAGTATGGCCTATTTGAAGAAGTGGTTGCAGATTTTTGAACAGAATGTAATGTTGTGCAAAGAGTGACTGTGACATTTACCCCTGTAAATAAGTAAATACCCCTTATACCTGGTTGGACAACATTAACCGTAGCAGCAAAAAGTGCAACTAAACACCATTTAGAGTTTGATATGATTGTGCTTCAAATCAGACTTTGACTTGTTTAACTGCATGCAAATATCTATTCAGCCAATCACATGGCAGCAACTAAATGCATTTAGGTATGAAGACATGGTCAAGACAAAATATCAAACCAAGTGGCTTTAATTCAAAATAAATGTAGATAGAAGTTGAATTGAGGTTATTCCTGCTTAATTTTTTTTCAGTTTCTGACTATAACAGCCTTCTATTGACTGCAACTTGGTAGGTGTCTTATAATTAGAGTAAATCGCTGTTAGCTTTCCAGGTGTCAACAAACTCCAAACAAACTGCAGAAGATAGATGATGATATGTGAAGCTAGCATTTGTTTTGCAGGTGTACGATTATCAACAGAGATGATAATTTATCTTTTTACACATGCCTGCTGCTTCAAATGTCTTCTAAATAGGTTTATTATCAATCTAATTTTGAGTGATTTGATGGTTTTTATTTGCTTCTTAATTATCGTTAACTATCTACATCTCCCTGGGTGCCAACATGTTTGCTTGACGTTACACATCCGCATAATGGAGTTTAGAGGTTCCACAGTTAGAAGTCTGACTTCAAGTAGCGTTTATTTACTTTTCCAAAACAGAAGATATATATTTCAACATTCCAGCGTTACTGGAACATTTTTATATAGCCAACACCAGCTGAATACCTTGAAGTGAGTTTTGAGACAAACTCTAGCTTCGTTTGTTTGCAGATGCCCATGGTTTGATGTTTAGTTATCTGTAATGCAGTGACATTCGGGCATTTTAAAATGTGGCTTAAAGATGTAGTTCACCCAAAAATGAAATTTTGCTTAAAATGTACTCACCTGTAGATGAGTTTGTTTTTCTTTATCAGAACAGATTTGGAGAAATTTAGCATCACATCATTTGCTCACCAATGGATCATGTGCAGTGAATGAGTGCCATCAGAATGAGAGTCCAAACAGCTGATAAAACCATCACAGTACTCCACAAGCAATCCACACCACTCCAGTACATCAATTAAATTCTTGGTTGTAAGAAACCTTTTAACTTGAAACCTTTGTTTCTTGCAAAGTCTATAATAATGCTTCCTCCAGTGAAAAAGTACATTTTCTGTTGTCCTCTGATGTCAAAAATCCACCAAAATATTTGTTTAGAACTGTTTTGGACTCTTTTTACTTGTAACTTGTAACCTATTTCTCACCTGATTCAGGAGAGACAAGTTTTTCACTGGAGAAAGTAATATTATGGATAGAGGACACATTTTCTTAGCCAGAAGCAATGGTTTGAAGTTAAAAACATCTTAATGATGAATTTGTTTATTACAAACACGCAGCTTTTCGCTTCACAAAACATTAACTCATAGGCTGGAGTGATGTGGATTATTGTGATGTTTTTATCAGCTGTTTGGACTCTAATTCTGACGGCACCCATTCACTGCAGATGATCCATTGGTGAGCAAGTGATGTAATGCTGAATTTCTCCAAATCTGTTACTTGAAGAAGCAAACTTATCTATATCTTGGATGGCCTGAGAGTGAGTACATTTTCAGCAAAAGTAATTTTTTAGGGCCACTCTGCACTGACAAACACAAACATATCAGGGAAGGAACCAATCCAGAACCTTTCCACCAGCATCCTGACAGCAGGAACATGAGATTAATGGTAAAGTGTACGTCAGTCTCCCAACAGTACATTTCAGTTATACAAGGCTGGTAAGGTTAAAATAGAGACATCAGAAAGAGCGATTCATATAGAAATAGTTTCATCCCAATCAGTTCTGTACTCTTTCTCTGTAGAGGAGATGTTGAGATTGCTGAACTTCGAAGCACCTTATTAGGACACAATGGAAACTGTTTCAACATTAATATGAGCGAAGTGACAATGGGGTTTTTAGTACAGTCTCTTAAACACCAACTCAGGGCCCAATTACTGACAAAAACGAAGCTGACTCACTGACAGCAGGGCATTATGGGCCAGCTAATACTAGAGCTGTTGACGTGAAGCTTGCGGCTGACACTGAAAACCTGATACTCTAATGTGTAGCACTTGCTGAAACCCACCACATTATGCAGAAACGCTGCTGCTAATGTGCTTCTTGTGACACGAGGGATTTTGAAAGCCTAATTTCAAGAATAATGTTGAAATAGTTTTATTAAAAGGCTGGACTGAACTGAAACAAAGCCTTTTTTATGAACTCTGACACTGTTCGAATATGTCCGGTAGCTTTGATTATTTGTGTCCTGGGCAATAAATGGGCTTCAACCTTATATATATTGGGTCTAAAATTGGTTATTTATTATTATTTTTTAATTATTTATGTATTTTTTTTCAGCCAGAGGAACATCATTTCAACCAAGCAGCCATTGTTTATTTGAAATGTTTTTTTTGTTTTGTTTTTTGCAGGAAGCAATATACAGCACAAATCTAGTTAAAATACTTGTTTTCGTGCTGTTTTTCACTAAATGAAGACAATAAAATATGATTAATGTTCACTTATATGCACCAATATAACAGTTTAAAATTCAAAAATGCCAAAAGATTAGGTTTTTAATGTTTTAAGTCTCTTATGCTCACCAAGGCTGCATGTATTTGAACAGAAATACAGTAAAAGCAGTAATTTTGTGAAATATTACTACAATTTAAAACTGTTTTCTATTTATGTAATTTATTCCTGTGATGACAAAGCTGAATCATTACTCCAGTCTTCAGTGTCACTTGATCCTTCAGAAATCATTCTAATATGCTGATTGGCTGCTTAAGAAGCATTTATTATTGTTATCTATGTAGAAAACTAATTTTTTTTTCATGATTCTTTGATGAATAGAGAGCTCAAAAGAACAGCATTTATTTGAAATAAAAATCTTGCATGCAATAAAAATATTTCAATGACTTTACTGTAACTTTTGATCAATTTAATGCATCTTTGCTGAATAAAAGTATTCATTCATTAAGAATAATACTAGATTCTTTCATGATCATTTTTGATTGAAGATACAAACAAACAAATTAAATTAAAATGTATAGTTTGAGCTGAATTATTTGAATTTATTCACTCTAATTATCGCAATTTAAAATAACAATTTTTTTTTATTTTAATATATTTTAAAATGTAATTTATTCCTTTTTCGGCAGACATTATTCCAGTCTTTAATGTCACATGATCAGTAACAATCACAAATGATATTACAACAGTCACAGATCTTAAAATTAATCTTACTTGGCCAAATAAATTATTCAGAATATTGCTATATATTGCAATATAATTAATTTTGTAGTACGATACAAGCAAGATTATATGTTTCCCATATTTGCGCAGATAAATTAGTTTGATTCTATAATTTTATGCTTTTAATCATCTCGAATCTGAAAGTGTGCAAACGTAATTCACAGTGGCATCATTGTTACATCAGTCAGTGGAACAACAGCTCCATTAATCCTCATCACAGTGACTGTCACATTTGCACACTCTCTCTCTCTCTCTTTAATCAAAGAGATAATTAGGAGATAATTAGTGGGTTGGAAATTTGGGCAAGGAATAGAAAAAAGACAAAACAGTTTTACTTCCTCCATCAGAGGCCAGATTGAGGCACAATCTGTCTGGGAGTCAGACTCCACCCGTCAGGGGAACTGAGAAGGTGTGGAGGTATATGTGTGCGTTCACCTCCACACGACTGGGAAAACAACCCATCTCTCTTCACAATGAAGGAATGAGGGGAAAAAAGATGTTAAAGTAGCTTCAGCTATTTAAAAACTATACAGATTGTGATTGGTCACTTTACATGTTAATCAAATCCTGTCTAAGTGGGTAGTTCTCGACTAGAAAAAGCTGATCAAAATCTGGTTATCCTAAACTAAATTCATGCTAACTACCACATGTGTAGCGACAGCGAGAAGATATTGTCAGTAACAGTGGAGGAGGATTCATAAGCGCAGTCTGTTGAATCATAATTTAGTCCATTAGAGCAAAATCTAGTATATTAAATCATAATTTAGTCCATTTGAAGAAGGAGTAGCTCACATTAGATTGTTGTTATCTCTAATGGAGAGCGTAAGGCTTGAATTGTAATTCAGACTTTTATGTTCTTTAAATCCACGCGCACTCTCGTATCGGAAGACATTTCCGTTTCTCGTTATTCTCATGCTGAATGCAACAGCTCGGCCCTTTTGTCTGGTCAGTTGCCCTTCATGCTGGAGAAGGACATTAAAAATGAGATTTGGAGGCCCCTTTATCACTGCTGGACGGCATGGCCAGCGAGGAGGCCCGGTGAAATATAGCGCGTCTATCTGCTGAGGAGACACTAACCGTGCTTTTATATGGGTATTGATTCACTGGCCTCTCTCTTTATGAAAAAGCCACTTTTTTTGTTATCTGTTTCAGCGAGTTATTAAAGAGGAAATTGAGTTATAATTCTGATGGATTTTTGTAGCATGTCTGGGTCCATTTTGCACTTTCTTATTTCTGTCTCTTTTTCTCTCTGTCTCACCTTGTCCATTGCTTTACATGTCTTTATTCACACTTATTCTACATGTGTCATGTGCTTAAGTAATGCAAGCTTCTTAATTAATAGGCAATTTTGTCATCTCAATTCACATATTAAATTTGAGAGACAAATTATGCAAGTAAAAGTACGGATACCCTAATGAATTTATTACTCCAGTAAAAGTACTCGATTTTTAACATACTTAAGTAAACGGTATTGATCAGTGAACCATGATTATTTATTTATATAGAAATATGCTGTACTTTTTCTTAAAAGGATAGTTCACCCCAAAATGAAAATTCTGTCATTAATTACTCACTCTCATGTCGTTCCAAACCTATAAGACCTTCGTTCATCTTCAGAACTCAAATTAAGATATGTTTGATTGAATCCGAGAGCTTCTCCTGGAAGAGAAGAAATCGTTAAATAAAGTCATTTTTGTTTGCATTGCGGACAAAAAGTATTCTCGTAGCTTAATAAAATTACCACTGATGTCACATGGACTATTTTAACGATGTCCTTACTACCTTTCTGGGCCTTGAATGTGTCAGCTGCTTTGCTGTCTATGCAGGGTCAGAAAGCTCTGTTTTCATCAAAAATGTCTTAATTTGTGTTCCGAAGATGAACGAAGGTCTTACGGGTTTTGAACGACATGAGGTTGAGTAATTAATGACAGAATTTTCATTTTGAATTTTCAGTTCACATACAGGGCAGAACTGCAGTATTATGACACATAATTTATTTTGATTACTGCTGTTGATAGTAATGATGATTTTCAATAGAATACATTAATAATGTTGAGAAATGGCTCATTATATTCCGACTGCACAGAAAAAACAAGTTAAGAAACATTTAGTTTATTAGTTAGTTTATTGCTTATTATACATCAGAAAACCAAGATTTTACATTGGTTATCTTAGTAAAAGAAGAAAACAGTTATTCAGACTGGGAATAAATTATATATAAAAAAGCGAGCAAAGAACGTTCCCCATCACTGAAACTGTCAATGACTGACTGAAGCTGTCAAGTTCACCAAATTCTGCGATCTCATGTTATGAACACTGAAGCTGTCAACACTACCAAATGAATCTCTCACTTGCATCCTATCTGCACTTTGTTGCTCATGATGAGAGAATTTAAGATTGAGTGCAGTATTCAGACTTGCAGTGAACAAGAGTCAGCCGTTTTCAGCTGTGACTAATCTAAACGCCTCTGATTGGCCGTTGCAAGCTCAACAGAAACATACATGATTATAATACACTTTATTTTAAGGTCCAACTAACAAACCATTAACTATGCCTCAATCAGTGTTGGGTAAGTTACTTTCAAAAAGTAATGAATTACAGTTACTAATTACATCATCAATATTGTATTTAAATTACTTTACTCATTACTCTGTCTGAAAAGTAACTTAGTTACTCAATAAGTAACTTTATTATTCAAATCGCTAATTAGGCTACATCTTAAAATCTCTATAAACCTTAATAGAAATTAAACTCTTTATTCTTTCAATTTGAGTCAAACATAGAATAGTTTAGCCTTTTAGCTTAAACAACTGTAATACTTAAACATTTTTATAAAAAATGTAACCACCTTTGGTTAACAAATAGAAATACTCTGCAAAATATCTGAATAACAAAAAAGCTTAAAAGTTAAACAATACATTTCAGTTTGGCATACAGGTTTATGTAAAAATAACACGTTAACTAATGTAGGTAAGAATAAATTACAGAAATTATCTTCTCTGCTGAATAAAGCCATGTGTCAAATCGCGCTGTTATTATGAGGTAAATTCCTCATAGCAGGTCTTCTTTCAAAAATGATGAAAATTAGATGAATCTTGATTTTTTTAAATCTATTTTTATTTTTATTTGTTTTTGTTTTTTTTTGTTTTTATTTCTTTTTTTTTTGTATCTAGGTGAAGGCGTTTGCGTGCAGGTGACTGCATATAATGAGCTCAGATATGGGAAAGAGTGTTTCTCAGTTTCATACGGATTACATAATCAGGTAATATTCGTTTTCGATTTGAATTCGTTCATTTCAAAGTAGACACTTCAGGCTTTCAGATACGGGAAAGACTGTACCTCGCTTTAGTTTCATACGGATTACAAAATCAGGAATATTCGTTTTCGATTTGAATTCGTTCATTTAAAAGTAGAAACTTCAAGCTTTCAGATACGGGAAAGACGTACCTCGCTTTACTTTCATAGGGTTTACATAATCAGAAATATTAGTTTTTGATTTGAATTCGTTCATTTAAAAGTAGACACTTCAAGCTTTTTAGATTCTATTGATTTTAGTCTAATATGTGTCTGAGTATTTAAAGTTTCTCTGTGAATCAGGAAAATCTGAAAGTGAACGAGCCGGTGCACAGAGGGTTAAAGCTGCTGCATTCAATTTTATCTTTAGGCGGTAAATTTAGATTTCAAATTCAATATTGATTTTAGAACTGTTGAAATTATTCATTGTATGTAACTAAAGCATTCTATAATATATAATTAAATTACCTAAAAATGAACAGTAATCCCTTACTTTACTTTTTCAGTGGATAAGTAATTTAATTACAGTAACGCGTTACACCCAACACTGGCCTCAATAAACTCCTAATTTGCTGCTTAATAATAGTTAGTAAGCTAGTTGTTAAGTCTAGGTATTGGGTAGGATTAAGGATGTAGATTATAGTCATGCAGAATATGTGTTTTATAAGTACTAATAGACATAATGCTGATAAGCAACTAGTTAATAGTGAGAATTAGTCCCTATACTGAAGTGTTACCAAAAAAATCTGATGGTGTGAGCAGATCTAAATATAATGCTGTAATCGACGTTTTTCATTCATTTTACATTTCTCTTTAATCACAACAGCCATAATAAGTTTAGCTGTGAATAATTTTTTGCCCCCTTATCTTGATTTTGGTGGCATTTTTGTCCCAGGCCTCCACAGGAGAGCAAGTATGTACAACAGGACTGTGCGCTTAGAATGTGTTGACCGAGTATTTGCGTGAAGTAATTTTCTGGCCTTATGTTACCTCAAGCTTTTTACCAGAGTTTTCATTAAGACACAGTTCTTGTTACAGTTGTGGATAGTATCATGATGAGCAGAGTTTAACTCACCTACAAAGGTATCAGGGAGAGAGAGTGTATCCTGTCAGCGCGAGGTAAAGTCTGCGCTGGCTTTGTGTTTGGCCTGATGAGCTGGGCGTTTTCTGCACAGGAAGCGGCCATGAAAGTAATGCTTGGTAAAGGGTTTTGCCATCAGGAGAGGAGATAAGGTGTTCTCTCACTTTCTGTATTTCTCTCTCTCTCTCTCTCGGGCTGCAGCGCTTTTAAGTGGTTCAGCCTTTGAAGTGGAGGCAATTGGTTCTTGCTGCATGTATCACCATGGAAACGATTTGACTCTGCCATCCACAAAGAGCCCCCTGTAATATGAGAGCACCTTTGGAAGCCAGTCGGGGTCCGTCCTGTTGGTGTGAGAGGTGTGCGAGTCTCCTTTCCTGTTGTACAAGTCTTTGTGTTTTGTGGAAGGCTGAAAAGTCATCCATCTCTATTTCTTTGCTGTCTGTTTTCTGTCATAAACATCTCCCTCAGAAATCTGTGGATGTTTTCCAACAAGCTCAAATCAACTCATAACGTCATATTCCCTCTCAAAGGTGCTTCTGACTTTTGTTTCTGTGTATATCTGGTCTTGAAAGCCGACAAGCAGATTTTCCACTCAGCTAGGCACGTGCGCCCTTACATCAGCGCATTTTGAGCTTGTACGTGCTCATACTGGTAATCTCGTTCTGCATTCACACAGAGCAGATTACCAGTAATTTACTGGTAATGTTACAACTTCTTATACTGGTAAATCCTGGCAGTACTATTTTAACGCAAAAAGACGGTTTGGGCTGGCTCAAGCTGTTAGTAAATCTGGCCGATGATCTCTTACCAGTAATTTACCAGTAAAGACTGTATGTGTGAAAGGGGCTAATGTGGATATGTTTTCACCAACTCTGCAATTCGTCACTCCAGTCAAGTCACGTCAACAGTTTATTTATATAGCACTTTTATACAATAGACTGATTTAAAACAAGCAGCTTTAGGGCCAGTTTTACTAACAGCTTGCACCAACGCAAACCATCTTTTGGCGTTAAAATAGTAGTCAGGATTTACTAAAGACGCGCAGTGACGAATTAGCGCTGAAAAGGCATGGACACAGTTATTTTTGCACCTGATCTTTATGGTAGGAGAGTATTCAAATGAATCACGCAACAAGATTAACGTTTGCGCTCATCAAATTACTGGTATTTGCGCCATTATTTAATGCCCCAAAAAAGCATGTCTTAAACAATTTTGTGCTTGAAATGGCTGCAATTATTGTTGCTAAGAGGAGACACTGCAGATAACAGAGAGCGCGTGGTAGAAGGGAGAGGATTTTTTCCGCATGTATTAATTTATTTGGAATGCCAGAAGAACACATTATCCGAACATATAGTTTGCCAAGCCATGTTATTTTTAATTTGCTTCAGGAAGTAAAAGACGATTTGAACCCCTCAACTAGGAGTCACGCAATACCAGGTCTATCAAATTTTCTTGCAACCCTTAATTTTTTGGCCTCCGGTTCTTTTCAATGTACTGTCTTCTTTATTTCTTTATTCTTTATTTGCGACTACGCTAATTTGTGCTGCACTTGGTATATTGCTTTGGTCGATACGTAAATGAGATGTTGCGTCTGTGTTCTTTAATTTGCGTGTACATTTGTTAGTAAATAACCTGCAGAAATTTCCACACCCATTGGCGCTGTTTTGGAATTGTGCTTTCGTGCTAATTTGCCCCGTTTAGTAAAACTAGCCCTAACAGTTGAAAAACGTTGTCAGTGTCACTTTTGATTGGAATTACAACTTCAGATTCTACTATAAAGCATCACTACAGTTCACGTTTTTACTCGTATTTGTCTCTGATGGACTGAACAGAAGACTGAATTTCCACCTCAAAGAAGGTGGAGCTTCAGAGCACACCTGCCTATTACATAATCGCCATGGACCAATGGTAGTTTGATGGCATTTACCAGCCAGAGAAAATATTTTCAGTAAGTTTGCTAGCTGTTTTGAACTCCTGAAACAAAATGAAACTAAATGTAGTTTAATTTGGCCTGATTTTGTTTGTAATGATGTCACAACAGAACATGCTCAAATTAGCTTGTGCTCAAACATCTGAAATAGTTTAAAGAGTTTTATTTCCAGTAATAGTGTATTTCCTATTGAAACAGGAAGTTGGAGTGGATATATTGAAGGTTTTCTCTGTTTTGAAGTAGAATATAGATTTTAGTGGCACATCAGACCCGTGATTTACTATGATAGTCAAACTTATAATTTAGTGGGTGGGGACATTTTCATTTTAGATAGCATTTTATTGGTGCAAAATTCGCCCCTGTGAACAAGATGAGTTGTTATGGTCAAGTTTTAGTAGTAATACACTGGAATAGATGGATCAAAGCTAATAGACACGGAGTGAAAGCCACAAAACTTATTGATTTTATGGGGTCCATAAGGGTTAGAACCCCACATGGGACAATCTTTCAATTGATAGCGATCACAGTTGTGCCCTTGAGCAAGACACTTAAACTCAGGTTCCTCCAGGGGGGAATGTCCTTGAGACTAAACATCCTCCAGTCACTAGAGTCTTTTGTGTGTCTTAATGTATTCAGTCCATCATCTTTTTATACATACAGTATACAGTGCTTTTCATGTCCTTGTCATAAAAGTTCTAATGTGCTGGATAAAATAGGAAATTTGGGGTTGTCAGAATTTTTTATTTTTTATTTATTTATTTATTTTTTTTTTTTAAAGAAATCTTTAATATTTACCAATCCTACATTTATTTAATTAAAAATACAGTAAATAAAAATATTATTACAGTTTAATTTAAAATAGCTGTTTTCTATTTGAATATTTTAACATTTTAACAAATGCATTTATGTATTTATTATTTACATTTCATTTTACATTATTTCATACTTTCTGACAATATCAAAAGTAAATAGTTAATGTGATTTTTATTTACACCTTGTTCATTTGCTTATCATTGTGTAATTAATAAAGTTGTTAAAATTACCAAAGCTTGACCACCAGAGCATATTTCTGAAAGTCTGCTATAGTCTTTTTATAGAAAACCTCCCTTAAAGCACACACAAGTATATTTATTTTTTAAAAGTTCCCGAGTTCAAACGGTTCTGCAGAACATCAGTGAGCCATGTGTTATCTGTGGGAACTGATTAGTCTTGTCTCTTTGTTTCCACTCGTGCAGTCTGGTTTACACGAGTCCTCTCTCCCTGAATGCGTATTAACAGGTCTATTGGGTCATTACTGATCCGCTGGAACATTGCTCTCTTCCTGTAATCTCATGCTTTCTCTTTATCTCGCTCATATTCCCTTTTCATAATTCTGTCTTTTTAAGCCACCGGCAGAGCTCTGCAGTACTGCAGCTGTATCATCAGGTTTACATGAGTGTGAGTGTGTGAGACACTGTTAGCTTGAGGCGACTAAACCCTTCCTCTTAAAGTTCTCTGTGGTGTCTTTCTTTGCTATCACAAAAGAATAGCATGCAGGGCAGCGTCCCAGTGATCAGATACACATCAGGTTTAGGTATTGACAGCTAAACACCTGTCATGCTAATCAGACATCTTATCCCTAAAGAAACCTTAAAGAGTCATTTGAAGGGTATGACATCACCTCAGAGAAGCTTTATATCTCTGACTGATTCAGTCACACCTTTAAACTCAGATTTAAAAAAAAAAAAATGTGGTAGAAGAAACAGTAATATTCTGAAATATTATTACAATTGCTTATAATATATTTTAAAAAGTAATTTATTCCTGTGATGCAAAGCTGAATTTTCAGCATTATTACTCCAGTCTTCAGTGTCACATGATCCTATATACACTATAACATAAATGCTTTTATTCGCAAAGGATGCATTAAATTGAACAAAAGTGACAGTAAAGATTTTATATTGTTACAAAAGATTTCTATTTCTAATAAATGCTGTTCTTTTGAATTGTCTATTCACCAAAAAATTCTGAAAAATATTTACCATGGTTTCCATAAAAATATTAAGCAGCACAACCGTTTTCAACATTGATAATACAGCATATCAGAATGATTTCTGAAGGATCATGTGACACTGAAGACTGGAGTAATGAAGCTTTACCATCACAGGAATAAATTACATTTTTAAATATATTCAAAAACTTGCACAACTTTTTACTGTATTTTTGATCAAATAAATGCAGCCTTTGTGAGACTTTTTTCAAAAACATTGAAGTATCTAACAAACATATCTAAAAGACTAAAATATCTTTAGTTTAAAGGGGACCTATTATGCCCCTTTTTACAAGATATAAAATAAGTCTCTGATGTCCCCAGAGCGTATATGTGAAGTTTTAGCTCAATATACCCCACAGATAAATTTTTACAGCTTGTTAAAATTGCCATTTTTAGGGCGTGAACCAAAACGCGCTGATCTGAGTGTGTTGCTTTAAATGTGAGTGAGCTGTTTCTCCCGGAGAAGAGGGCGGAGCTTCAAGAGCTCGAGCTCCGCATTAGTAGTGCTAGCCTTTACAAATAAACATCCCCCTATTAGTACAAGCCTGTTATCTTTACAGAAAACTACTCTGTTTCAATGTCAGTCGTCAGATTATACTGTGCATAATAAATATGCATTTATGAATTACACAGACGGGGAGCACGGCGGGATAAAAATAACAACATAGCTGGTCTCATGCTATCACAAACTTTATAAGTCCCACTTCTGATTATGAGCTCGACAGCTTCAAGCAATTGATTCACATTGCTTTCATACGCAACTTTTAACTACCACCTTCCTATTCACGATCATTCTGGCAGCACTTGAAGGCAGCATCAGTGAAAACACACAGAGACAATGATAGCTTTAGCAATTACAGAGTGCCAAGAAGCTCTTTCAGAAAGGCAATTTGGAAAACAAACGCGGTACTTACTTTGTCTGGAGCTGACGATCGTGCATGAAGCCTTGGTATTAATTCCTAAACATATTGGGGACGTTACTGATTTTTTCCGGGATATTTCCTTCGAAAATGAAATTTAACCACAGTGTCCTCGGCTCAGATGAGGGGAGATTATGGTGACTCCTATGTTCATTAGTGCATCCCAAAACACGACACCTGTAAAGCCTCTTTGGCGCTGACATTGTATATATCTCCAGTAATGGTGGACCCCATCTTCTCACTCAGGGCTGTGTTTATGCTAATAGGGCAGAGAGCGTCACTAATGTGCGGGACTTTTTCCCCTCAGTGACGTGAACAGAGGGAGAATCTGAAACAGCTCGTTTGGAGAG
The DNA here is from genome assembly GCA_021397915.2 of Tor tambroides. Taxonomy (NCBI): domain Eukaryota; kingdom Metazoa; phylum Chordata; class Actinopteri; order Cypriniformes; family Cyprinidae; genus Tor; species Tor tambroides. Next base: position 41,813 of record JAFVLL020031802.1, read on the forward strand.
ACTGTTCATTACTTATTGGTTTTATAAAAAAATTAGTTGGTGAATTTTTAACATTATAGGCTGGTTGTTTTCACACACTGTGGCCACACAACTGTGTTCAAACAGCTTATAAAAGTGATTTTTCCATAATAGGTCCCCTTTAATATTTTTATTTAATTATAATATCTTTACTTTTTTTTCTTTGAGTGACAGTATATTTACCTGGAGTGTTTACATGAACTGAGTGTTTTCAAATGAGCACATGGCCCTGGGTACTAAAAACCTGCATGCTGAATTTTTTTTTTTTTTTTTTTTAAATAAGCGGTGACTGCAGAGAGGTTTGATTGGAGAGCAGCAGAAGAAGGCTGGCATGTCTGTCATTTCTTATGCATGCTCTTTATTGTAAATGTCATGGGTTCACAGGGCAGTGGGGGAGGTTTGGTGGGTATTGATTATCTACATAATTAAGCATTCTTTAAGTACTTGGCTTTTGATTGGGCTTTCAAATGCTAATTCTGGCTGCTTGTCTCAGAGCTCGGTGCAATCGGAGCTTGATTTGTTGGGATAAGGTTGATGTTAATGGAGTATGGCAGAATTGCAGGGGTGACCTCTTGCATTTTAGCCAGTTTCTGAAAATTAGAGAGAGAAAGGAGGGTAATGCAACAAAGGCCTGTCAGATGTGAGGTGTCAGACGTGGACCCCGCTACATCAATGACCCTGGCCCCTGTGCCAGGCTATCAAAGGTTATGAGGCTGTAGGCCAGAGATGACAGAGACTAGTTTATGAGCCTTTGTCAGGGGTCCCGGCTGTCGATCCTGAGTGTAAAATCTGCGAAAGAGCTCAAAACAAATCTGCGAAAGAGCTCAAAAAGAGCCCACATTTTGATAGGTAAAAAGAAGGGGTGCAAATATCTGGGGAGGTTTTGAAATCTGTTTTTCTGTTTACTGCCATTAAAAGTATATTCCTACTCTAATTTACTATAGTCTGCTATTAACTTGTCCCATTTGTCATTTGATTTTTTTGTAGAAGGTGTAAAAAAAAAAAAAAAAACATTTGACATTATTTGTGCTCTTAAAGTTTCATTAATGTCGAACACTAAAAAAGAAGATTAAATTGAAGATTAAATTATTTCTGAAAAAAGTGTTCAGAAATTGTTCTCTAATTTTGATCTCCACTGTACATCAGCATCTGTTTGCTAGCATATCTGTACTATGGGTGTTTTTGTAAATCAGACATGGAAAAACACTTCTTATGACTCTATATATGACTCTATGAACAATCAAAACAAATAGAACAAAGCCAGTTTCATCATCTAAGGTAATATTATTTTTGACTGAATTCCCCAAGGCAAGCACAACCAGGAAAATCTTCTTACACCTCAAAGAGAAACAGTAGATTGCATTTAAGATTGAGATCATACGGTGAATAATGCAACCCAGAATGTGTCCGTGTCTCTCTTTGGCCCTGAAATGAAAATGTCTGTGTGCCTGTTTGCCTGTGCCCTTATCATATAATAAAGATTCATGCAAGTGAACTGACACTTTATTTGATATCATTTATACACCTTCATGTCGTTTCCATTCCTAATAACTTTCTTTCTTTTAACACAAAAGATGTTTTAAAGAATGTTCATGCTGCTGTTTTACATACAATGAAAGCATACCGTGAACAGGGGCTCCAACTCCAAAAAAAAGGCACTTGTGTGCTATATTACAACTCTTCTGAATCCATATGACAGCTTTGTGTGGGAGACGTGTTCCATCCGTCATTTGATTTTTAAGGAATATTAAAAAAATAAAGTATATATAAAATAGTACTATAATGTATACATTGTGTAATAATGTGTTATTTTAAAGTGTTGTTGATGTAAAATATTAAATAAATTACTTTTTTACATAAGGTAATTAACTCAAAATGAATAATATATTTTAAATTGTTATAATGTTTGAAATGTAATTTCATTCATGGAATTACTAAATCGCAAATTTATATAAATTTTTATAGTGTTCCCTAATCACTCATACCAGTGTAAGGAAATTGAGCATGTATATGTTTATGTAAAAAGCTAGGGATGTCCTCGACTAAGGATTTTCATAGTCAAATCGGAATTTTCGAATCTTGCCGATAGTCGACTGACAGTCGAATCATATGTTTGGGGGCGGGGCAAAATACATTATCAAGAGTCAAGTCAGACATTCGACAGTCATAAATACTGACGATAACACACAGGGAAGATATGTAATGGACGCCTCGCAGATACAAACGGGGTAAATAATGTTTTATGTATTGATTAAAAGATAGTTCACAACATTTAAGAATTCACAACATTTGTTACAATAGTGCTCTCGTTATACCGTTATGTATATGACATAGTTATTAATATTCTGCATTTCTGTTTTGAGCTGCGCGGGCTGAAGATGACCAGTAGAATGAAGCATATGATAGCATTTCTTTTAAATCAATGGGATTTTACTCATTTATCTCATATAGAATACGCTTCGTTATTTATACAACGTAACGTTAATATTACGACTTATAGTCTATCTGCACAAAATGCCCTGAATGCAGAAGTGAATGTGTCTGCGCGGCTCTGAGTAAACTCCTTTTGTGGACGCGTTCTTCACGCAACAACGTGCAGAAACACGGCAACTAAACTCTAAAAATTCACAGCGTTTTATTATAATTGTCACGATGCGCTGGGGACGAAGGAGCGAGGAGACGAGGGAATCTTCAAATCAAACAGTATTTATTAATCCAAAATTCCAGGAGAACACACATAGAGTGGGTTGAAGACATTCAATACCGGACACCACAATACCTGTGACACCAATCACAGGACTATTAAACACTGGGGGAAACTAGATAATAAATGACACACAGCTGGGGACTAATAAACTAATGATGGAGACTAAACGAGGACAGGAACAGGAAAAACCAAATAAGGACATGGCAACACTTGGAATGTGGAAACACAAGACACAGGGACAAAAGTCTGACAATAGTGTTCTCATTATAATGTTATGTATATGACAGTCCCAGTCATAGTCATTATTAATATTATTGTTGTTTGTCCTGCTCGCGCTGCGCATTGACGAGATAATCACCGTGGTACTACAATGAAGCGCTTTACTGCAGCGCAACTCAACCAAATGCATCTTATACAAGATAAAGAATATATACACGATATATATAAACCGGCCAAAATGTTTTGAAATCACTTGTACCCTACCTGATTGAAAAAATCCAGTCTTTCCCTCTGCCTGTGTCAGTTTGAGTCGTGTTAAAGATTTAAATCTCTGCCGCCAGGATGTTCCTCTGTCTGGCACGGATTGTGGAAAGTGAAACTTAAATCTATAGGGGTGGTTGGATTTATTCTCGCACGTTAAAATATTTATTTAAAGCTTCTTTCTTTTCAGATTCTTATTTAAAGCATTATCTAGGCTGCATATTAACTTATTGGGAGAAAAACGGTAGTTCTGTGTGAAATCAGTCACTGAGCACCCCCATATAGCCAAAATGGTATGATCATAACACTCCGCGAATATTCGACTGTGAGATTGGGAGTCGAATCAGGCTCCTCCTATCGAAGCATCGAATTGTTGACTATTCGGGGTCACCCCTATAAAAAGCTGTGATATAATGTCTTAATGACAGTGTTGTAAATAATTTTCCATAATTTCTAATCATATATTGATTAAACACTTTGACATACTCTCATGAAAAATGTGAAATGTCATTCGCAACCCATTGACTTTTTTAATCTGATAAATTTCTGAGTGAAACAGGATGTTCAGCAAAGAAAAGACAAGGCGATAACTGAGTTTATCCATTATGAACAGAATGACTTATGAAAAGTGGGCTTTACATACCAGAATAGTACAAAAGAGATTCGCCCAAAAAGTGAAACTACTGTTATCATTTATTCATTCTCATGTCGTTCCAAACCTGCATGACTTTCTTTCTTCTGCAAAACACAAACAAAGACATTTTGAGAAATGAGAGAGAGAAAAAAAGTTTTTATTTATACAGTAGAAGTCAATGGGCTCCAGTGCTGTTTGGGACCCAGCATTCTTCAAAATATCTTCCTTTTTTTTTTTTTTTTTTTCCAAAAGAAAGGTCAGTCATACAGATTTGGAATGACATAAAGGTGAGTAAAAGATGACACATTTTATTTTGGTTTGGACTTTCCCTTAAACTATCCAAGAGCATGTTTTTAATTTTAATTATACATTTATAAAGACAAAAGATTGGTTTTCAGATCTGAAACATGCATTAAAACAAGAAAATAGGGTCGGTTTAGATTTCATGTAGGCTTTAAGTCATTATAAAAATCTCTCACTCCATCATCTCTCTCAAAATACACTCTTAAAAATAAAGATGCTTCAAAAGGTTCTTTAAGCGATGCCATAGAGGAACCATTTTTGGTTCCACAAAGAACCATTGTCAAAGATTTTTCAATCTTTTTTCTTCCAGCTTCTTTGTAAGTGTTTGTGAAATGTACTAGCAATTTCTAACATCTTGATTTTCTGTAAAGCCACCTTGAAACAATGTATATTGTGAAAACTGCTTTACAAATAAAAATGACTTGACTTGCGGCAAGTTCGATGTCAGAATCACAAAGCCAAATATGGCTTAGCAATTTGAAGATGCAGATTGACCATATAATTTATATTTTTGTGTTTCATACATGTTTAAAATGAGAGGATGAGTAAATAATTGTACTTATTTATAATTCAAATGCTGCCCGAACTAACCTTTTAATATGAAAAATGCAGAAGAAGGTATACCCATGGTCAAGTTTGAAACATTCATTGGCTCATTATCTCCTGTGGAGGGAACTGCTATTGTATTTGTAACACAAGCTTTTTATCTGGATTGCAGCGTGCGAGAGCCATAAGATCCACATTAAGTAGCTAACTAACCCCTGCGGTCGGATTAAAATTAGAGTTGCCGTGGACCTGCTGCTTTCATTTCCTAAAACATTTGTGGAGCGTGACTCAAACAGCTGCGTCAGTCAGCGGGAGGCGCTATACATTAAGTCGCCTCCCTGCCGGCAAACTGCGAATAGTAATTAAGCTATGAAAGTAGCTAAATGAGGCTTTAACAATCGTTCCAGGCTTGTGATGGCGTCTTTGTAACTCTGTGTGAGCGAGCGTTTGGCACGCAGAGGTGTTTTGGTACAGATCAAAAAGAAAGGTGGGAGTTAAACTTTGATCGTCCTCTTCTTCTCTGCGTCTTTTGATCCCTCCCAAACGGCCCGTACACAGGAGAAACTCTTTGAGCTCGGAGGATTTGAAGTGCTCTATACTTCGACTCAGTCAAATTGTCATGACACCACACGTTTACACGCTGAACAAAAGATGTCTGTTTTGAGGCAAAGGCGGTCATTAGCGGGTGTCTGTATTGATTTCATTATGTTGTAATACATTTTCTTTTGTAAGTAAAATTGAATTGTACAACACAGCACAACTGATCAATTTAATTGCACAGGAGGCTAAACAGATATTGACCAGCCGAGCATGAGATGTACAGGCTTTTTTGCTGTTTCTTTGGCAGACATTTTATCATAGTTGTGCCTGGCAGATGGTGGATCTTCCAGCATGACAAAATAAAATCAATCCAAGTTTCTTTGTCTCCCTGTTTGACTTTTCCCCTCAATGAGGTATATCACTTCAGCTTTCATTTGCCGTTTCAGGTCTTACTATTCTGGTTGATTCTGAGCTGATCATGTCAAATGAATGGTACTGTATAACATTAAAATAACTGCTTTTGCCAGGTGCCTGCAGCATTAGATCAGTACTTCACTACTTCCCAGAGCCTCTCTTTTTCCTATTTGCTAACTTTTCTTGCAGGACTGTCAGAAACCTTTTTATGCAGTGGCAGTTCTGGCTGACAGGCAGACTTTTTGATGCTGTGAATCCCTATATATATAATAATCCTCTTGTAAGGAACCATCCCATTAAAATATAAAGCCAGCTAATATATTTTAATTTATAAAGACGTATAAAAAAAGATTACCTGGAAAATATTGACTTGCTATTAAGTTGACGCTGCATGTATTTGGTATTTTATCTGTCGATAGAATTAAATATTTATAGATGTTTTGCAAACAACGTTAGAAAAATATGATAATGCTTTTTAACATTAGGGGTAGGAATTCATTTCTTAGTTTCTGACCAATGATTAAAAAGATTCAAAAAGATTTATTTATTGATTTAGTTAGTGTTGCTGCTTTGTTGCTATTTATTTTTTCCCTTCATGAACTCCTCTCTTTTTTTATTTATTTTTTATTTTATTTTAAATAAACCAAGCTAAATTGCTACAGTACAAAACTTTACATCTAGTGATTATCATGCATTTGCACTACCAAAAAGTTTAAAAGTTTGGGGTCATTAAGATTTTTTTATTTTTTTATTTTTTTATTTGTGCTTTAGAAAGAAGTCTTTTATGCTCACCAAGAATGCATTTATTTGATCAAAATATTTGATATAATATACAGTAAAAACAGTAATATTATTATTCTTTTAGTATATATATATATATGTGTGTGTGTGTGTGTGTGTGTGTGTGTATATATATATATATATTTATATATACACTGCTCAAAAAAATTAAAGGAACACTTTGAAAACACATCAGATCTCAATGGGGAAAAATATCATGCTGGATATCTATACTGATATGGACTGGGTAATGTGTTAGGAATGAAAGGATGCCACATCGTTTGACGGAAATTAAAATTATCAACCTACAGAGGGCTGGAATCTGTAAAAGACACTCAAAATCAAAGTTAGTCCATTGCCAAAATGGCTAGTCCATTTTTTGCTGAAATTTCATTGCAGCAACTCAAAATGTTACTCAGTAGTTTGTATGGACCCCACGTGCTTGTGTGCATGCCTGTCAACATCGGTGCATGCTCCTAATGAGACGACGGAGTCTGGGGTATTTTCTCCCAGATCTGGACCCAGGGCATCACTGAGCTCCTGGACAGTCTAAGGTGCAATCTGGCGCCGTCAGATGGACCGAAACATAATGTCCCAGAGGTGTTCTATTGGATTTAGGTTAGGCGAGCGTGGTAGCCATTCAATGGTATCAATTCCTTTATCCTCCAGGAACTGCCTGCATACTCTTGCCACATGAGGCCACCAGGAGCAACCCAGGACCCACTGCACCAGCGTAGGGTCTGACAATGGGTCCAAGGATTTCATCCCGATACCTAATGTCAGTCAGGGTGCCATTGTCTAGCCTGTAGAGGTTTGTGCGTCCCTCCGTGGATATGCCTCCCCAGACCACCACTGACCCACCACCAAACCGGTCATGCTAAACGATGTTACAGGCAGCATAACATTCTCCACGGCTTCTCCAGACCCTTTCACTTCTGTCACATGTGCTCAGGGTGAACCTGCTCTCATCTGTGAAAAGCACAGGGTGCCAGTGGCGGACCTACCAATTCTGGTGTTCAATGGCAAATGCCAATCAAGCTCCACGATGCCGGGCAGTGAGCACAGGGCCCACTAGAGGGCGTCAGGCCCTCAGGCCACCCTCATGAAGTCTGTTTCTGGCTGTTTGGTCAGAGACATTCACACCAGCAGCCTGCTGGAGGTCATTTTGTAGTGCTCTGGCAGTGCTCATCCTGTTCCTCCTTGCACAAAGGAGCAGATACCGTTCCTGCTGATGGGATAAGGACCTTCTACAGCCCTGTCCAGCTCTCCTAGAGTAACTGCCTGTCTCCTGGAATCTCCTCCATGCTCTTGAGACTGTGCTGGGAGACACGGCAAACCTTCTGGCAATGGCACGTATTGATGTGCCATCCTGGAGGAGTTGGACTGCTGTGCAACCTCTGTTGGGTCCAGGTGTCGCCTCATGCTACCAGTAGTGACACTGACCCTAGCCAAATGCAAAACTAGTGAAAAACAGTCAGAAAAGATGAGTAGGGAAAATGTCAGTGGCTCACCTGTAAAACCATTCCTGTGTTGGGGGTCGTCTCATTGTTGCCCATCTAGTGCTCCTGTTATTAATTTCATTAACACCAAAGCAGCTGAAACTGATTAACAACCCCCTCTGCTACTTAACTGACCAGATCAATATCCCAGAATTTTAATTGACTTGATGCTATACTCTGATTAAAAAGTGTTCCTTTAATTTTTTTGAGCAGTGTATATATACATACACACACACATTTATTTCATGGCAAAAAAGTGTACAAATATTGGTGTAATTTTAAAATTTACTTTATTACTTCACTTTACTTTATTACATTATTTAAGTATATTTTAAAATGTGATTTACTCCCGTGCTCAAAGCTGATTTTTTTTTTTTTTTTTTTTTTTAGTATGACTACTCCAGTGTCATGTGATGATAATTTCTAATTTGCTGGTCAAGAAAAATTTCTTATTATCAATGCTGAAAACAGTTGTGCTTAATATTTTTGTGGAAATCATGATCCATTTTTGAAAGGTTCTAGGTAGAATAAAAATTCAAAAGAACAATTTATGTGAAATTTATTGTAACATTATAAATGTCTTTTCTGTGATTTTTGATCATTTTTATGCATACTTATTATAAAAATGTTGCAAAAAAAATCTCACCTCTTTATTGTATAGATAAAGTGGGTATGGGATACACATCATAGGCTGGATTCAAACTTGTATCACCTGTGTGATCAGCATATCTCAGCACGCTAACAGCTATGCCGCAGCTCTGACCCTAGGTAACTCCACAGGAGCTATAACTAGCCTCTTTCCATATGTTTCTGTGTGTGTGGGTCCTGAAAAGTTCACCTCTCAGTATGCTACACTCCTTTATTGCCATGGTAACAACATGTCATCCCTCTGTAGTCTTTATCTTTAATTATTTTTAGACAAATGTGAGCCTTTTTTCCCTCTATAATTCTAATATTTGCTGGCAACCTGTGAGTCCCCAGGCAGGTCCAGTGCGATTAGTGCGCTCGCCGCCATTTGCATAATAAAAGTGAGGCGGCGTTTGCGTTAGCAGCCCTGGAGGAGGATTAGCAACATTAGCATTCTGCAGTCTTCAGGACGGTGTGTGCGCTGGAGACTTCAGCTGCTACAGGTTACTACTGTGTGACCTTCACAACTTTCTGTCCAGTTTTTCCATGTTGAAATATTTTCCGTGTAACACATTAGAATGAAGGTATAAATGCAATATGACTCTAAATATCCAGATACTATCCAGATAGGAAGCATGTGCTGTTAACAGAGTTGTTTTTTTAGGGATATCTGCAAATGTTTTATTTTTAGTTTTAGTATGGAAGGTTCTTACTTTTAGTCTGCACTTTAAGAAGGGAAAGAATAAACACGCAAAATCACCTTGGGATAGTTCACCCAATAAACATTTTTGTAATCAATTACATACTGTCATATGCTTCCAAACCTATGAGACTTTCTTTCATGTTCAAAACACAAATAACAATGTTTTTCATGAAACCTAAGAAAAAGGCTGCTCCTCAAAAGGCTGTGACACACCAAACCGACATCAAAGAACTGGTGGTGCCGAAAGCGGTCTGTGTTGTCGCCTCGCATTGCCTACATCTCGGCCAAAAAGTTACGCTTGAACTCATTGCAAAGACTGCAGTCAATGGCAAACTAGCACATGCGTTCTGCGGCTATGTGAGAGGAAATAGCTCCACACCAGCAGGTGGCAGTAGTCTATATTCATCGTTCAAAAAGGGAAGGCAAAATTGATCAGTTGGTCTTCACTTTACTCACTCGTTATGAAAACATTTGTGTGTTAGAATACTCGGGTAAGATGAAGATGTAAAATTGTTGTTCGATGGTGTGTCATCTCAAAAAAGTTTATAAAGACATTGTAAAATTGAAACCATATGAATCGAGCAGTTTAATCCAAGTCTGTTAAATAAACACAATCGTTTTTTGACAAACAGAATTGGATAAGTATAGTTCACCCAATAATTAAAATGTACTCACCCTCAGGCCATCCAAGATATAGATGAGTTTGTTTCTTCATCTGAATAGATTTGGGGAAATTTAGCATTACTTCACTTGCATACCAATGGATCCTTTTCAGTGAATGGGTGCTATCAGAATGAGAGTCTAAACAGCTGATAAAAACATAACAATAACAAATGTTTTTAACAATAACTATAAAAAATCCAGTGTCCATAATTCATAAAAATGCTTCCTCTAGAGAAAAAGTCCATCTCCTGTTGTCCACCAACTTATTTTAGAACTGTTTTGAACTGTTTTGGCTTGTAAACGGTACTTGATCTGTGCATATCTCTCTCCTGATTCAGACAAAATGACTTTTTCACTGGAGAAAGCGATATTCGAGAACTCCATGAAGCTTAAAAATGTCTTGATGATGGATTTGTTTCTTACAAACATGCAGTCTTTCACCTCACAAGATGTTAATTGATGGACTGCAGTGGTGTGGATTATTGTGATGTTTTTATCAGCTGTTTGGACTCTCATTCTGATGGCACCCATTCACTGTAGAGGATCTATTGGTGAGCAAATGATGTAATGCTACATTTCTCCAAATCTGTTCTGATACAGAAACAAACTCATCTACATCTTGAATGACCTGAGGGTGAGTAAATTTGAAGCAAATTTTCATTTTACTACTATTCCTTTAATTCTTGCACATCAAGTTAGCACGATTGTGCTTCCGATTACCATATTTGTTGTGCTCGTTTTATATGCATTGATCAATTGTTTATACATGAAAATAAGCCTAAAATAATCTGTCTCTTCAGGAGACTTGGGTTAAGTCACTTAATTCATATGGATTACATTTACAATGTCTTAATGAAATTTTGTACCTTCAGTGGAGGGACAGAATTTTCCCAAATTTTCATTAAAAATATCTTCATTTGTGTTTTGACTATGAATGAAGGTCTTATTGGTTTGGAATGACTTAAGAGGAGAAATTAATGACAAAATTTTGGGTGAACTAGTCTTTTAAGATGAATAATTTAAAGCCTATATATAATATACATCTATATAATAAAATAGAAATGTTAAGATTGTAACATTAACTGGCAAAGTTTACATTAAGATTAAAATGGATGTTCAGGGTTAAATTTACTGTCTTTTGTGACTGTGAAGCTGTTACATAATGGTCTGAAATGAACCCCAACAGCTGGCATATTTCCTCTATCTATTCGCACAAAAGCGAATCGGCAGGGAGCAGAACGTCTGAGATGTGAAATTTCTTCTCTCCGAATTGATAAGCTTGTTTTGTACTACATGCACTCAGCCGCTATCAGCCTTTATATCTACATTCATCTTTAGAGATCACTCCATTTCACTTTTTGAGATTTAAAATTTCACTCCACTTAGGTATAAAAAGTCGTCCAAAGATGTGTGTTTGTGTGTGTGAGTGCCATCACATGCAGATTAGAGTAGTCATTAGTCTCCTAAGGGATAATTGGTGTGTTGCAGGAATCTTTGGTCCAAAGCAAAACGTTTCTCCACAAAAGGGACCACATCATTACACCACGCTTGTTAGAGGAGAGTATTGGACTGCCACTTCGGGGTCGGGCCCCTGCCTAAGCTCACGCACATTCATCTTCACTCATTTGCCATCCATAATTATCCTATGTGGATTTAACTGTGAGTTGTTTCTGCGGAGCGGGAATACGAGGGACCTCTTTGGCTCTGTTCCCCATTAAGGTGCTTCTCCTCTCCTCCTGGAGATTAGGCGGCTCGAATGAAAGGCCTCTCCTCTCAGAGCATGACCCTTGGGTGTGTATCGGCATCATAAGTGGTGGCCCTCCCCGTAAGAGCAGCGCTCATTAGCGTTTGTGTACGCCCGAGTGTGGGACATGGGGCGTAATGTATGATAATATATGCGCTTGTCGTTTCCTGTTGCATTTTGATGTGGAACGCCCAGCTGAAATGACCAGCGTATGTTGTGTTTTGGATTGTTTAATGGTTTAACTCCACAATTCAGTACTACATACTTCAGAGTCTTTGTAATGTGTTTCAGCAATACATTTCTAACATTTATAATGTGTTTAGAAACAATTCTCAGAATTCTCTTTACACAGACTTTAATTTGAAACTATATGACTATATTTTGCAACCTGAAATAACCCACCTTGTGATATATATATATATATATATATATGTCATCATTATCAAATTAATAGACCCAGATACATAGTCATGCGGGTCTGCAGTAGTCTACAGTATATCATTTTTTGTTGTTTTTATTTTCCTCCCTGTGTGTTTCTGACTTTGGTCTCCCATTTGACTTTAACAAAAATTGCTTCATTGCTTTTTCTCTAATTAATAATTATAAAAAGATTATGCCAAACTACCTATTAAGATTTTATTTTTGGGAATGTCATCCTTTTAGCGGCTTAAGCGGCTTTTTTCTTCATTATGATATAAGGGCAGTTACATAACCCTGACATTTTTGACTTCATGCCCACAACAATTAATAAATGAAAATGAATTTCAATTCAGAAACTATAAATGTCAAGTGCCGTATATATGTCATTGTCAATTTTTGATGTATTTTTGAAGAAATTAATAGACTTTAATAGACCAAAAAAAGACAAGTGTCATGTCATTGACCTGAATACCAAAGCTGTATTCGTTAGACATCACCATTTAAATAAAACCAACACTAATGTACGATATAACATTGAGCAGGATGGGATTTCACACTGGTTTCACAACAAAAGTAAAGATTCCTTGCAAACGTGATTCTAAATGCAAACATTGCACTCCTATAGATCTATTTAAACCTGGAATGGAAATTAATCTGGGTTTCACAACCAGTTTATGACAACCATTCTTTTTTATTTTAATTCATGTTGATTGTAAGGATCTGAATGCTGTTCCAAACCTGCATGTCCATGCAGTGCAAGTCAATGGGGTCCAATGTTATGTGAACCCCAGTATTTTCTTCTATGTTCCATGGAAGAATGTCTTTTAGGCTTGGAATAAGTTCAGGGTGAACTATCTGCTTTTGAAAGCTGTTTCAGCCCATGCTAACTCCATGTTTCTGACTGTATTACTTTTTCTTTTTCTTTCTCTGTCTCCAGCCGGCTGTCCTGATTCGCTCATTAAAGAGGTTCATCATTTCCGAGTCCTGGGAGATGAGCAGGTAGGTTTGGACTTACACACATGCTTCTAAGCAACCTTTCTTGTCCTGATCACAGCTCTTGAGAAATCCAAGTTCATCCTGATTGTCAGATCATCACATGCGAGAGGCTCTTAATTGGCCCATCTGCTGTTCCCCCATGCCATTCACTAAACCCTCTGCTCGCAACAAAACCTCAGCTCCATACCATCACACCAGCCATCCTTGCAGTGAGGAAAGGCTTCCTTTCGACATGTTTCCACATCCTTCCTACCGTCTTCACCAAGTTTTTGTCTTTGAAGTTTTCACACCAATTGGAGCTGTTATGCAGCACCTTTGAAAAGCACCATTAGGGATGTTTCTGTCGTTATGCTTCCGAACGTGTTATGTCAAGTGGCCTCTCCTGACATCTGTGCGCATCTTGTTCGTCTCATTCTCATTCATCTCTGTCCTGTTGGGACAGTGGGCTTGTGGGCCAGATGTCAATTCCAAATTTATGCTGGATGCACACTGGGTTATACTTCTTTAGTGATTTTAAGAAAGTAAACTTTTGTATTGTTAGTAATATTTCAAGATGAACACTTAGTGGACTGAAGTAGCTTTACTTGATTATCCATACATAACTCTTTTAGAAAAATCATGTTAAATTGTGAGTATCAAATATGATCATCAGGCTTTTGAGGAACATTTATTTGTTCATCTCTTAATCATCATCGTATTGCATTGCATTAAATGTTTGCCCCACAATAAAAACTACAGAGATTTGATTATAAAATTTGATTATCTTATTGAGAGATAGAGTGACAGCTGATATTTATATGAAGTTTAAGTAGTCTGTTATACAGTTACAAAGCTCTCATTGGTATACATTACAAGCAGAATTTCAGAATTTCATTCAACAGAATTTCAGCAACCACACCAAATTGCATATTAAAAGCCTGATGTTTCAAATACAATACTCAAAAAAACAAACAAACAAAACACACGGGTAAACTTTTTTTTCTCTCTAAGCTGTTCCATTTACAGATTTTCTCAATTGCTTTGGCACATTTTTCGAAACAGTCTAACGTTATCTAAACTGTAAATGCAATTGTCAAAACTGTTTGCTGAAACCTCATAACTCTATTGCATGTCTGCAAAACATTGCAAAACATCACCCAAAACATTTAAGTCATGCTTCAAAATCTAGTTATTGTGTCAGTGACTTGGCCAATGGCACCAAAATAAAGGCATGTTTTTGTCATTGTGTGAGCCACACTGGTCAAAATGATTAGATGTTTTTTCACCATGGAAGTATTTGTTATATGCTAATTTCTTTTTGTCTGAGCATTTTAGATACGTATTTCAACAGTATCTAAAAATGTATTGGGAAAAGTCAATACTGTAGTACACAAAAAGAAAATGAATATTTTTATTTATGCAGTACATTTATTTTGCAGAAATGTGTTACGTGTCAACCGACAAATTCACTATTGCTTATTCATTTTTACACACTCTCTTGTCTTCCCCTAACACCACCGCCACACATTCTTACATATCTTACTATTGCTCTTCCACAGCAAGAAACTGTGAATGTTGAGTTTACATGTACCATTTCTACAGATAAATATACTGTACACACATAAATGTATTTATACAGTACTACTGTAGCTGCTGCTGTTTAAGGTTGTGATATTCCTCCTTGTTCAAAAATGGTAGTGATTGTGCTGGACAAGCCCCTTATATATGCTTCCAAACTTGATTGATTGGCAAAATTGTGATTCCAATTTCATTACAATGGCAAGTAGGGCTGCAAAAGGGCAGAAGATTTCCGGTAAATTTCTGTAAACTTTCCAAAAGTTTCTGAAATTTTACAAATTATTTCCAAAGGTTTCTCAAAAAGATTTTGGACATTTACCAGACATTTTCTGCCCCTTTGCAACCCTAAGGGCAAGCCATTTGCCAACTTAGCAGATATTACATCCATTCCATGTTAGATAGTTATGGAATAAAAACAAGTCTGGCAGATTTTGATATTTGAACGGATCATTTTACATGTGATGGCTCGCACGATGAAAGATTGTTTAAAAGTTGTGAAGACTTTGACAGTTTCATTGAGAATCAACTTTTTATAAATAAGCCATGTGCAAATTAGTTATTGTGCAAATTGCAGACAATTGTATTTAATCATTTGCACATGTGCCAAAAATCAATAAGAAATTCAAATCTGATCAAAAATAAGACACTAATTGTTCAGACATCTGAACTTATTGTTTTGAGAATTCAGTCAAAGTAATTGAGAAAAACTGAAAAAAAAAAGATTTTTCAGACTATTTCATATTGTCAGACTTTACAGGTAAATAAAGAATTTTTACTGGAAATAAATAAATACTGCAAATAAATGTGTCTCATGACTTTTAGAGATGCACCGAAACAAAATTTCTCAGCTGATGCCAATAGCTGATTATTCAGACTTATATGTATCTGCGATGCCGATAGTTTGGTTTTCTTAAGGAAACAAAACAATCTCTCCCAACTAATACTGTAAACTATACAGGGAACCCTCTCATTTGGTACATCAGAGGTTAAAAAGAAAAACAACACTATTACATTCAGTGCTTTTTATTTTCAGATATAATAATCACAATCAAAAACATTTTATACAGCTCAACGGCACAAGGTAGTTTTCATAAAAACATGTCTTCATGACAGATTTATTAACATAGATGTATAATTAACTAATTAAGCTCCCTGTAGTGTTTTTATAAGTAGCTAATTTACTGTGAACAGTGGATAACTTTCCTGAGGTAAATGCAACATTAAGTGACATATTGTTCATAAGCTTTTTTTTTTTTTTGGACATCTACCTTTTGGTTAAAAGATTACATGAGACATGATACATGTACTGTATCTTTCAACATACTATCTGATGTTCATTCATGTTTGTTTCACGTTATAATTTGTTTTATAGTGGAAGAGACTTGTGCTCCGCATTGCTGCTTGAACTGAAACTGCTACAGTGATCTGACACGCCAAATTTGAGAGCGTAAAATCTGCATTTATTGTTTGAATGTTGTGATAAAATGTACTGGATTTTATTCTTATCAGAAGTAACAAAGCACAAAGCTCTTTGTGATAATTGTATTGGAGGCACATTACAAATAATGTTTAGAGAAAACCGCGGACCTGGCAACCCTGAAATATGGGTGGTTAATAGAGTCAAATATAACCCGCGTTAACGGTGCTGAGTTCATGCGTTATTATTGCTTTAACCTTGGACAGCCCTGATTTCCGGACTGTCTTCCAACAAAAATCAACCCTATATTTACGTTTTAAAGTTAAGCGCCCTCTAGCGGGCGTAAAAATAATGACAGAGTCATGTTGCGTCTGTAGTCATGTGTGTTTATTTAAATGCAACACGTGGACTTTTTACATGGTCCAACCCGATCTCACAGCAATTTATATGTATTTTACTTGGTGGCTAATTCGTACAAATTCATACGAATGACCACAAATTTTATGAGCACGTGCTTTCTTTGGGATCGAACCCATGATCACGTTCACATGACTGCATATCGTCGTATAACGCAAGCTCTACCAACTGAGCTACACGAAACCCGAATTATGACGCAGATAAAAGAGTACAAAACATTAATATGAAAGTGTCCTGTTGCCGATAGGGGTCCAATTGTAGTATACGCTCCGATGGGGCGTATTTTAGGGATTTTGACAAATGACCTATACGGCGTATTGGTTGGAGGACATGTTACTAAATTCAACACAAGAAACATTGGCCGATGCATCGGTGCATCCCTGCTTACTTTATCTAAAAGTCTGTTGTTATCCAGTGTTTGAACTTGGGTTTGACTTTTTTGTGAGAATCTTAAAGGGATAGTTCAACTGAAAATAACAATTTTTTCTTCTGTGGATCGTAAAAGAAGATATTTTGAGAAACGTCTCAGTGTTTTTTTATCCATGCAATGGAAGTCGTTTGGTTTCCAACATTCTTCAAAATTTCTTTATATATTTCCACAGAAGAAAGAAAGCCATACAGGTTTAGGACGACATGAAGATGAGCAATTGTTGAGTCAGCTATCCCTTTTTTTAACATTACCAGGCTGTTTTTAGACTCAGTCCATCTCTGTTTTCCAGTATGAGCGCTACCAGCGATACGCAGCAGAGGAGTGTGTTCTCCAGATGGGTGGAGTTCTGTGTCCCGCTCCAGGATGTGGGGCCGGGCTGCTTCCTGTGGATGATGGCAGGAGAGTCTGCTGTGAGTTGGGGAATGGACTCGGCTGTGGGGTAAGACCTTCTCCACTTACCTCACAACAGCTTTCACTGTAATATGCAGAGACTGCTATCAGTAACCCATTTGTAGATCAATTTCCCCAAACAACATAAACGCTGTTGGCACTATTAAAACATTGAAACTGAAAACTCTGTTTGTTTGTGTATCCCCACCAGCCTCAAAAGTCATTATTTCTGTTATTATTCCATTCTGTGACACTAGTGGTGCAGAAATTACACACTTCACCTTTATTATGGGTTGAGTTGAGTTTTTGTATAGAGAGTTTTGTAGCATTCTGCATTTTTACAAACCTTTGACTGAGTATATCCCAGTTTGGGATGGCATTCATGTGTGAGATGACTGTTTTTTTCTTCCCTGCCCTCTATCACTTGCATACTCCACTTGTCCAATCACAGCACGATTAAGATGTAATTACCACACAATTTGCATGATGTTTTCTAATTAGCCAGTCGATTAAAGATTAGGGTGCAGTTCAGCTGCCATTAGCGCTGACTGATTGCATGTTTGCAAACACAAACATCATCATTCCAGTGGGACGAAACCCCATATCTGTGCTTCTGTCTGTCTCTGTCAAAGGTGCAGCCTGCATCACAGAGAGCTGCCTGAGAGCCTTTTGTTGTCATGGACAGTGGTTTTGAGCTGTAGATGGGCATTAGATCTAGATGTATTTGCCAGAGAATTAATTTGATTAATTACATTGGTTTTGGATGTTTCACACAAAGCAGGGTTTTGGGACACAATTTTGGAAACAGGATTTCAAACAAAACAAAACAAATGCACCTTCACACTCATTTTTGCAAAACAAAAAAATGTAACTTTTTTTGCAGACTCTCAAGACTTTAAAAATAAAATATGATAATTAACAAAACTACACTTTATGTGCAAATATCTATGAGTGATAATGAGATCTCATGCAACCACTCTGGTCTAGTTTTAGCTTTAGATTGGTATAGTTTTGAGCGGTAATACTTTATTATATGGACCAATTCTCAGTATTAACTAGTTGTTTATTAGCATGCCTATTATTAACATATTGGCTGTTTATTTGTACTTATAAAGCACACATTCTGCATGACCATGCATACCTAATCCTACCCAATACTTAACAACTACCTTACTAACTATTAATAAGCAGCAAATTAGGAGTTTGTTGAGGCAAAAGTCATAGTTAATGGTTTATTATAGTGAGAATTGGACCTTAAGATAAAATGTGACCTTTTGAGTTGTAGATGGGCGTTAGACAAAAGTGTATTTGTTTGAGCATTAATTCGGTTAATTATGATGATATTGTGTAAGTATTGATCTAAAGAAATAAAAATGAAAAACAGTTTTGGTAACAGAATTGCAAAACAAAACAAAGCACACTGTAGTCGATTTTTAGTATTTTAGTAATTTTGTCTGATTTTGTTGTTTTTCCAAATAAATTTAATTTGGTAAAAGAATTTCAAAACAAAACCAGGTGGCCAAACTGTATTTTATTTATCTATTTTTTGTTGTTTTGTTATGTTTTGTTTTGTTCTGATACATTTTGCAAAATATTTTTTGAGACTTTTCAAAATAAAATGCATTTGGTAACAAGATTTCCAAGCAAAACATTGTGGCCACACTGTATTTTGTTTATTTATTTTTGTTGTTTTGTTTTTTTATGTTATGTTTTGTTTTGTTCTGATACATTTTGCAAAATATTTTTTGAGACTTGTCACAATAAAATAAATTTGGTGACAGGATTTCAAAACAAAATGTGTTGGCCAAAAAGTATTTTCTGTTTTGTTTTTTTTTTATTCTCATGCTTTTGCAAAAGCTTTTTAAAATAAGATACATTTGATAACAGGATCTCAACACAAAGCATGTGGTGTGCATCATAGATACATAGATGCCTCATTAGTGGCTGTTTCTATGGGCCACTGTATGTAGTTGTCCACTATATTGGATCGGTCAAATATGGTCTGTGAATGTGGAATCTACCTATATATATCTATGGTGGACAAGCTACACACCTGTGCAAAAGTCCTAGGCCATTAGTATTTCCACCAACATAAATGGTTTTAAGCTAGTTATTTCTATCTTTTGCTGTAGTGTGTCAGTAGGAAATATCAGTTTACATTTCCAAACTTTCCTTTTGTTGCCATTATTTGTAATAATGCAGTGAGACAGACTAAATCCAGAAGAACTGAGGCAACGCCTCCAAGACATCTGAAGAAACCTAGATGCTAAGCTGTGAAAAGTTTAGGCACTTGTGTAAAAATGCTGTAAAGTGAGGATGCTTTCAAAAAATAATGTCATAAATAGATTTTATTTATCAATTAACCTCCATTAACTAAATCAAATCAATATTTGGTGTGACCATCCTTTGCATTTAAAACAGCAGGTACACTTATAGTTATAGCGCATAGTTTTTCAAGTAGCTTTGCAAGAAGGTTTCCTGGAGAAGTTGCCACGGTTCTTCTGGATTTAGTCTGTCTCAGTTTGTTCTGTTTCTTCATGTCATTCCAGACAGACTGGATGATGGTGAGATCAGATCTCTGTGTGGAGCAAACAAAAATCTTTTTTTGTTTCTTCTAATTATTACAATTAATGGCAAAATAAATGTTTGGAAATGTAAACTGATATTACCTACCAGCAAAAGATCGAAATAACTGGCTTAAAACCATTGTTTGTTGGTGAAAATACTAATGGCCTAAGACTTTTGCACAGTAGTGTGTATATTGTAATTTGTTCTGATGCATTTTTGATAATACGATCATATTGGCTAATGGTTATGCACTGGTGTACTTTCAGCTTTGATTTCATAGTCCTTCACTCTTGTTGGTGGATCTGAGTGTATTTGTTTGTTCATGAGTTGGGAATTTGGAGAGCTCGCCCCTTATCTTCAAACCATAGCAGCTTTTACAGTATCAGTTTGAGAGCAGTGCGAGAGGGAGCGCGTGTGTCCGGTTTCTGACAGTGATGGCGTGGTCAGCAGCGCGTCTGTGAGCTGCAGATAAAGGCTTTATTGGAGTTGGCGTTAATGAACCGTTGGCACCAGCACACACACATATACCAACGATGGCACATAAAAACAGACACACAAAAAGTGGGCAGTTTTTACACACTCTGGACCTGAGGGACACCTCGCAACCTACCTGTCCTACTTCGCTTACAGAAAAATCAATATATCCCCTCTCTATATCTCCTCTGCCGTTTTATACAGCCTTCCTCTCTTTTGTTTGGGGGTTTAGGGGCCCTGTATCAGCACTGTGTGTTGAATACTAGAGCTGATCTTGCTGTAAGCTGCTGGCAATAGAGCAATTTCTGTTTTTTTAGCGTGTATGACTTCAGGAGGGTTTGTTGCTGTGGTTTGTGTGTACAATAAGTGTGAACTATCAGGTTTCACATCATGAGAAGCAAGATTAGCTCACCGGTCTCTAGTGATTAGGAAAAAATCTGGCAACCTTGCCAATGCAAGTGCCATTCTGTACTAATTGAGCTACCGGAACTGTTGGAGATAAATTATGGGAGTATGTTTTACAAGAAAATACAATTTCAGTTTTTTTTTACTTTAAAATTTCACATTTAATTCAATATGTTATTTGTTTTTTCTTTGTCTTTTGTGTGTGTGTGTGTGTGTGTGTGTGTGTGTGTGTGTGTGTGTGTGTGTGTGTGTGAAATTTGCTAACAATTTCTGAGTAAAAAATATTTCAAAGTAAATTCTACACTAAATTTGTTTCTATATTCATTCATTGCATTATTAAAAATGATGAATTTAATAAGTTTTTATTTTATATGTTGTACAAATTAAAACAAAATATGTTTCTTTATATTATGATTTTTTTCTGTTTGTTTTAATATAACTTTTAGGATGTTATTAATGCCATTTTTATTAAAAAAAAAATATCTAATTTTCTCTTTTATCCATTTTAGCTGTTTAAAATAAGATAATTTCAAAGGGTTTTAAACTGTTTTCAGTTGTTTGCAAAAAAAAAGAAGAAGAAAAAGAAAAGAAATGCACAAAACAAAACAAGAAATAAAAAAATCCTTTGAAATGCTAAATAATACACTGAAAAAAATGGTGTAGATATTGCTAGTGCATTTCACAAATTATTACAAGGAAACTGTAAGTACCACTAACTTTTACTGATATTTTGTTTGCAAAAAAAATTTATTTTATTTTAAATAAACAGTATTAGTATATTGTGAAATATTATCATATTTTACTGTTTTCTTATGTAATGTTTTAGTATCATTTATTATAATTTATTCCTGTGATTAGTAAAGCTGAATTTTCAGCATCATTGCTCCAGTCTTCAGTGTCACATGATCCTTCAGAAATCATTCTAATAAGCTGATTTGTTACATTAAAGAAATATTTGGTAACACTTTACAATAAGGGTACATGAATAATCATGTACTAATGCCTAAATTAATACTTAATTCATCACATACTAATGATTATTAAAGGAGTTAACTAATTATGAACTATCCTTAACTACGACTGGAGTCATATGGATTCATGCATGAATAATGGTAGCCTTAACTACATGTTAGTACATGTTTGATAGTTAATGCATTAATTAACATTTATGGGTAAACTAAATCAAACAGCTTCTTTAAGAAGGAATAAGAAATACTCTGACTTAGTATTAAATTATTTAAATTAATTTCAATCATAATTTGAGCATTTGACATCTTCAGCTTTGTCATAAACATTATTGGGTGGCAATGGATTAGTTGATCGTCCTCATCAAGTGTAGAAAATACTAAATACACTAATGACTGATCTTGTCTGTTTTATGTTCTTCTCTTTCCCTTTAAACTTTTGAGCTTCTGGACGCGACATATTTGACCTTCTGTTCTGTGTCTCTTTACAGGTAACATTATGTTTGGACTTTCTTTTGAGTCCATATATGTGAAATTATGTAAATAAATAATAAAACAACTAAAAATAATTGTTTGTTGTATTGGTGGTGTAAAGGAATAAGGAGGACACTCTCACATTGTTAATGTGTCATTGTGTCAACTCATTATTAACTACCCATATACTAACATCAACTAATGGCTTGTTAAAGTTGATTTTGACATGACTTTACTTGAGAGGGCCCAACATCACTAACTCATTATTAACTACCCATGAACTAACATCAACTAATGGCTTGTTAAAGCTGATTTTGACATGACTTTACTTGAGAGGGCCCAACATCACTAACTCATTATTAACTACCCATGAACTAACATCAACTAATGGCTTGTTAAAGTTGAGAGGGCCCAACATCACTAACTCATTATTAACTACCCATGAACTAACATCAACTAATGGCTTGTTAAAGCTGATTTTGACATGACTTTACTTGAGAGGGTTCAACATCACTAACTCATTATTAACTACCCATGAACTAACATCAACTAGTGACTTGTTAAAGCTATTTTGACATGACTTTGACGGAGAGGGCCTAACATCACTAACTCAGCTATTATCACCACGAACTAACATCAACTAATGGTTTGTTAAAGCTGATTTTTGACATGTCTTTACTTGAGAGGGCCCAATATCACTAACTCATTATTAACTACCCATGAACTGAACATCAACAATGGCTTATAAAGCTGATTTTGACATGACCTACTTGAGAGGGCCAAATACCACCAATCATTAACTACCCATGAACTAACATCAACTAGTGACTTTGTTAAAGCTGATTTTGACATGACTTACTTGAGAGTGGCCCAAATACTCACCAACTCATTATTAACTACCCATGAACTAACATCAACCAGTGGACTTGTTAAAGCTGATTTTGACATGACTACTGAGAGGGCCCAACATCTTTCCCTTTAAACTTTTTGAGCTTCTGGAGCTAGCGACATATTTGACCTTCATGTTCTAGTGTCTCTTTAAAGCTGATTATGACATGACTTTCTTTTGAGTATATATCTGTGAAATTATGTAAATGAATGATAAAATAACAAAAAAAAATCATTGTTTTTTGTATTGATGGTAAAGGAGTAAGGAGGACACTTTTACAGCATGTTTAATGGTATTTAATTTGATGATTTTTTTAATGTGTCTTTGTGTCAACTCATTATTAACTACCCATACACTAACATCAACTAATGGCTTGTTAAAGTTGATTTTGACATGACTTTACTTGAGAGGGCCCGACATTACTAACTCATTATTAACTACTAATACACTAACATCAACTAATGGCTTGTTAAAGATGATTTTGACATGACTTTACTTGAGAGGGCCCAACATTACTAACTCATTATTAACTACCCACGAACTAACATCAACTAATGGCTTGTTAAAGTTGATTTTGACATGACTTTACTTGAGAGGGCCCAACATCACTAACTCATTATTAACTACCCATGAACTAACATCAACTAATGACTTGTTAAAGCTGATTTTGACATGACTTTACTTGAGAGGGCCCAACATCACTAACTCATTATTAACTACCCATGAACTAACATCAACTAATGGCTTGTTAAAGCTGATTTTGACATGACTTTACTTGAGAGGGCCCAACATCACTAACTCATTATTAACTACCCATGAACTAACATCAACTAATGGCTTGTTAAAGCTGATTTTGACATGACTTTACTTGAGAGGGCCCAACATCACTAACTCATTATTAACTACCCATGAACTAACATCAACTAGTGACTTGTTAAAGCTGATTTTGACATGACTTTACTTGAGAGGGCCCAACATCACTAACTCATTATTAACTACCCATGAACTAACATCAACTAATGACTTGTTAAAGCTGATTTTGACATGACTTTACTTGAGAGGGCCCAACATCACTAACTCATTATTAACTACCCATGAACTAACATCAACTAGTGACTTGTTAAAGCTGATTTTGACATGACTTTACTTGAGAGGGCCCAACATCACTAACTCATTATTAACTACCCATGAACTAACATCAACTAATGGCTTGTTAAAGCTGATTTTGACATGACTTTACTTGAGAGGGCCCAACATAACTAACTCATTATTAACTACCCATGAACTAACATCAACTAATGGCTTGTTAAAGGTGATTTTGACATGACTTTACTTGAGAGGGCAACATAACTAACTCATTATTAACTACCCACAAACTAACATCAACTAATGGCTTGTTAAAGGTGATTTTGACATGACTTTACTTGAGAGGGCCCAATCATAATGAATTCACTGTTAACTACTTACTAAACTCAGCTCATGATTTATGTTGTGCTTTCTATCAAACACACATGTACTAACACAGTGAGTATTCAGCCCGGTTAAGAGATGCTGTGTGGATTTTCAAGAAGTCAGAGAGCGGAGGAACAGGATCATCACGGCTGTGTCTGGATGGACAGTGAACTCTTTCCAGTTTGAGCATTTCTTTAGGAATTGTTCTACAAATGTTCTTTGTGGGTTTTGGGTTTTAATTTTTTATTAATCCGTGTATAAGTCACAATAGGGTGAGTTTAAAGGGAAAGAGAAGAACATAAAACAGACAAGATCAGTCATTAGTGTATTTAGTATTTTCTACACTTGATGAGGAGGATCAACTAATCCATTGCCACCCAATAATGTTTATGACAAAGCTGAAGATGTCAAATGCTCAAATTATGATAGTATTAAATTATTTAAATTAATTTCAAAGTCAGAGTATTTCTTATTCCTTCTTAAAGAAGCTGTTTGATTTAGTTTACCCATAAATGTTAATTAATGCATTAACTATCAAACATGTACTAACATGTAGTTAAGGCTACCATTATTCATGCATGAATCCATATGACTCCAGTCGTAGTTAAGGATAGTTCATAATTAGTTAACTCCTTTAATAATCATTAGTATGTGATGAATTAAGTATTAATTTAGGCATTAGTACATGATTATTCATGTACCCTTATTGTAAAGTGTTACCAAATATTTTTTATTAATGTTGATTTTTTTTTGTCCTTATTTTATTTATTTATTTATTTTGTGGAATAAATTAAAATATATTTTAATACATTTTTAAATACATTAAAATAGAAAACACTTATTGTAAATTGTAATAATATTTCACAATTTTTATGAATATATTTTTTAAAACGTATTTCATTTTATTTTACTACACACCCTGTAGACTGAAAATAAAATATAATAAAATAGTGATAGAGATTTGTAGAGAAGTAAAATAAATTAAAATAATATATTTTGTATTTTATTTAATTTTACCCTGTTTTTCAGACTAAAAATAAAATATAAAATAAAATGAAATAAAGTAAAATAAAATAAAATATATATATATATTTAATTTGACCCAAATCTAAGGGAGACGAGCAATATTCTTCTTTTCACTCTTATTTCCAACTTTTTTTTTTTTCTTTTTTTTTGAAAAATAACAAAACTTTGACTTCACATTTCAAAGTTTCAAGGCCTATTTTGTGCCCTAATTGTGGGAAATGTCAGGTAAATAGATGAAGCGTGTTTTTAAAAATGGCATGTTTCTGGGTGGTTGTGTCTCCAGCTCTGTTCTTTCTCTCGCGCTGTGTTTAGAGCTGCTCTGAGCGCTGGGGACAGTGAGCCAGGTGTCAGAAAGATGCTATTATTGCCTTGAAGCCATACATTTGGGTCAGGGCTGTGAGAGTGTGTTTGCGAGAGAGAGATCAGTCTGGCAGATGATCAGAGAAGTCTCTCTCTCTAAGAGCTCTTTCAGCGTTTCACTCTGACGTTCTTATTTAACACACATCAGACTGCCACTGTCAGATCCTGTCTAAGTCTACACACACACACACACACACATGCAAACAGAGTTGACTGCATTTATAAATGCTGGAGCACAGATCAAAGCATCCTATAGCACAGTGCCCACAATGCTTTGTTCATGTGCAGAATGTAAAAGTGACAACATCTATGACAAAATGTTCTCTGTAAATCAGTTATGTAGTAATTGCAACTTTTGCATGAAGTATTTCTGTTTTCTGTTACACTAATCAACTGCAATTCAGTGTATAAATAAATCAAGTATGTTAGATAGCAATAGTCAGCTGCATGCTCCACATTCTAGCACTTTCTGCTGATTTTAAGGAAAATAAAAATAAAATGACAATATCGGTAATTAATCTAACATTTTCAGATAGTTTAAAATAAAATAAAAAATGAAAATAAAAATAAACAAACAAACAAGATAAAATAAAATGACAATATCAATAATTAATCTAACATTTTCAGTTCATTTAAAATAAAATAAAATAAATCATAAGAAATCATGGAAAAGACACTACAATTTTGCACAATTGTTTCCCCCCAGGAATCCAGCATTAAAAATATAAAATAAAAAAATAAAACATAAAATAAATAAATAAACTACCAGTCAGAAATCTGGAATAAAGAGATACATCTTTTATGCTCACCAAGGCTGCATTTACTTGATAAAAAAAAAATACAGCAGAATTGTGAAATATGATTACAATTAACAATAATTGTTTTCTATTTTAATATATTTACAAATGTATTAAAATATATTTTAATTGATTCCACAAGGAGAAAAAAATTAAACAGTAATTAAATATATATATATATATATATATATATATATATATATATATATTTCTTTAATGTAACAAATCAGCATTTGAGAATGATTTCTGAAGGATCATGTGACCTTGAAGACTGGAGCAATGATGCTGAAAATTCAGCTTTACATTACAGTAAAAATCACAGAATAAATTATATTTTAAAACATTAAATAAGAAAACAGTATTTTAAAATATAATAATAATATTTCACAATATACTAATACTGTGTAGCATTTTCTGCTGATTTAAAATAAATAAATAAATAAATAAAATAAAAACAGCACTATCAGTACAAATGTGCAATTGTCAGTCTTTTCCTCTGGGAATCTAGCGTTATTTCCTGATTACAAGGGATAAATAAATAAATAAATAAACCTAAGAAGATATATCAAATTCTTTAAAATGTCTAAAATTAAGTAGTGAATTTACCTAGTTTAAGAAATATTTAATCACCTAGAAATGACTTTTTATCTGTACAATAGCTGTTTTTTTAAATCCCTATCCAGTTAATGACGAATGTTTTGGAAATTCATAAGCCAGAAGGCTGTGAACGGCAGGCGTTCTGATTCTCCTGAGTTTTCTGTGCATTTCTGCATTCACATATTCCCATGTTGAAATGCATATAAAAGACGAGACCTGACTCAACAATTCAAAAATCACATTGCTCAAAAAGTAAAGACAGTGAAACACTTTGTTCAGGACTGCCAAAGTGGCATTAATTTCACACTAAGAAGGGTTTCACAGTGTTCCACACTCTGCATCAAATACATCCTTCCCGTCTCTCACGCCAGAGAAAATGACTGTGCTGGAGAAGGACACCGACCATGTGGGTAATAAACATGAATGGTGGCACATCTGAGAGAGAACAAATGAGAACAGGGGTGAAAAAAAAAGTAGAAAGAAGTGGCTGTCAAAAGAACTCTGTTTTCTCATCATTACTGAGGAAGGCGAAAACAAAGAAGCATCTGTTTCTAGACCTTGAGAGGAGGATCTGTCATGAGCAGCAGAAATAATCAAGCAAAAAGATGATGTGATGCTTCCCTACTTCACAAGTCTGGATCTCTGAAGAAATACTAAATCAGTGGAGCTTCAAAAGAGCTGTATTGGAAGAGTATGCTAAACCCCTGAGTGATACGCTCGCTGACAGGAGATGGAGAAAGGCTGCCCCCCTGTGTACGCTTTGGGTGCTGCATGAATATGCATTTGTGCTGCTTGCATCATAAAATGTATGATAATTCAAAAAGACCAAGCCATGTCAGAGCACTCACTTAGAAAACACCACAGAGCCAAAGTGTGAGCAGTTTTAGGGAATTTTAACCTGTGATAAATGGCTTACTTCTAGTTTATTTTTTTATTTTTTTTTATTTTTTTACTAAAGCTACAACTGTTAAACCATTTTTATACACTGCCATTTAAAAGTTTGGGATCAGTTATCTTTTTTTGTTGTTGTTGTTGTTGTTTTTTGTTTTTAAGAATTTAAAGAAATTAATACTTTTATTCAGCAAGGATGTGTTAAATTGATTTTAAAAAAAGTGATAGTAAAGACATTATTAGAAAATTCTATTTTTAATATGCTGTTCTTTTTAACTTTTTATTCATCAAAGAATCCTGAAAAATGTACCACAGGTTCCAAAAAATAAATAAATAAATAAATAAATAAATAAAAAAGCAGCACAACTGTTTCCAACACTGATAAAAAAAATAAATAAATAAATAAATAAAAATCAGCATATTGATAATAAATCAGAATGATTTCTGAAGGATCATGTGACACTGAAGACTGAAGTAATGGCTGATGAAAATTCAGCTTTGCATCACAGGAATAAATTATATTCTAAAGTATAATAAAATAGAAAACTGTTGTTTTAAATTGTAATAATATTTCACAATATTGCTGAGTTTTTTTCTCTATTTTTGATCAAATAAATGCAGCCTTGATGAGCAAAAGATACTTCTTTAAAAAACATCAAAAATCTTGCTGATACCAAACTTTTGATCGGCAATGTATTTTAAAATATGAAAATTAAAATTAGATGAAAAATGTTGCCTTGACAAGTGCTACAATTAAAATATATAGAAATATTTGAAAAAAGAATAAAAATGACAAAAGCACAAAACAAAATTACTAAAACTTTTAATATAAATATTAAAAAAACGCTTTTTCAAAACACTAACAAATATTATAGTAGTTTATATAATACTAAAATAACACTTCTAGCTGTCTCTGCATATTAAACTGGAATAGTGAAATTTTATTGTAAAGATCATCTGTTTTACCTGAAAAGACAACATAAAATGACATCACATTTTGACATCACATAGCAACATATTTTCCATCCATAAAATGTCATATTTCAGTAAAACACAATATTGAGCATCAAGTAATGTAGGAAGGGACTTGTGCGATTTTAATCCTGAAGAGAGTGAAAAATGTCATTTTACTTGTTGTATTATTTTATATTTTGTATATATATATATATATATATATATATATATATATAAATCTGCATTGTTAATCCTTTTGATCTTTTATTTAAAAAATTCACAAAAATCTAACCTTTCATTGAACTAAAACAATTGAAAATGGGGGGAAATCTCATGATGAAATAAATGTTTTTCTCAAATACACGTTGGACACAATTATTGACACCCCTAGAATTTCTTACGAGTAAAATATCTCTGAAGTATATTCTCATTCATATTTACAATTTTGAGCACTCTAGGGTGATTATGAACATAAAATTATCCAGCCATGGCTTCCTGTTGCACAGGATTATAAATATGAGGGAAAACAAAGGCCAAATTCCCTTAATCATCCATCACAAGGAGTAAAACCGAAGAATATAGTTCTGAGCTTCACAAATTAGAAAGTGGATATAAGAAAAGAGCTAGAGCAGTGAAAATTCAGGGCAATAATTAAGAGGTTCCAGTCAACTTAAAATATTACAAATCTGCCTGGAAGAGGATGTGTTTCTATATCATCCGAATGCACGGTGAGGAGGAGAGTTTGACTGGCCAAAGACTCTCCAAGGATCACAGCTGGAGAACTGCAGAAAATAGTTGAGTCTCGGGGTCAGAAAACCTTATCAAACAGCCCCTACATCACCACATGTTGTTTGGGAGGGTTTCAAGAAAAAAAATCAAGAAAAGAAAATACTCTCATCCAAAAACAATCTCCAGCGTATTCAGTTGTCAGACATGACTGGCACTTCAAACGGGACTGGCTTCTATGGTCAGATGAAACTAAAAAATGAGTCTTTTAGCAGCAAACACTCAAGATGGGTTTGGTGCACACAGGGATAAAAAGTACCCCATGTGTACAATGAAATATGCTGCTGTAGTTTTGATGTTGTGGGCCTATATTTCTGTTAGGAGGTCCTGGACATCTTATTTAGACACATGGCATCATGGATTCTATCAAATACCAACAGATAAAAAAAGAAAAATCCATGCTAGAAATGCCAGAAATTATATAATAGGCCATTGTTGGATCTTCCAACAGGACAATGATCCAAAAACAAACATCTAAATCAAAACGAAAATGGGTCACTGAGCACAAAACGAAGCTTTTGCCATGGCCATTCCAGTCCTCTGACCTGAACCCTATAGAAAATGACTGGAGTGAACTGAAGAGGAGAAGCACCAACATGGAGCTGTGAATCTGAAGGATCTGGAGAGATTCTGCATGAAGGAATGGTCTCTAATCTCTTATCAGATGTTCTCCAAACTCTTCAGGCATTACAGGAGAAAACTCAGAGCTGTTATCTTGACAAATAGAGGTTGCAAAAAGTATTGAATAAAAGGGTATGATTATTACATTGTGTCCAATGTGTATTAGAGTAAAACATTTATTTTATTATGAGATTTCCCTCCCATTTTAAAGTCTTATTCTCCAATGAAAAGGTTAGATTTTTGTAAATTTTTAAAATAAAAAATGATAAGGATTAATGATACAGATTTATTTTCAGAGCCTTCTTTGATCGAATTTACCAAGTGTATGAATAATTTTGAGCACAACTGTATATTATGAATGTCTATAGTTAAAGTGCCCCTATTATGGGTTATGAAAGGTTCATATTTTGGTTTTGGGAGTCCCCAACAACAGGTTGACATGCATGCAAGGTCAAAAAACGCTGTCATTTTCTTATAATATGCATTTATTTTTACCTTATTTGCTCAACGACTCTCAAACGATTTTCTCAACGATTCATTTTTCCAAATCCCTCGTTTGATTGGTCGATTTCATTTAAAGCAGTGTTTGTGAGCTTTTAACGCTCCAAAAGCGGCACCTAGTGGCAAAGAATGAATTTGCATTTTCATTCAGACTAGCGCGAAAATCAAGTTTTCCCAGGTCTGCGCGCGCAACAAGTGGGCGGGCAATATGCTAATGTTTCATTTTGACGTCAACACGAAACGCTTGGGATTCGTTTTAAAAAAACGACTCGTTTCAATGATTCAGAGTCGACTCTTTCTTTTGAGAGACAATAACTTTATACACGGTGCACTTTCAGATTTAAAACTTTGCAGGATGTTTTCATTCACTTAGAGCTGTGAAAGGTCATTTTCAAAAATCCATAATAGGGGCACTTTAAGTGTTACCATAATTATAAAAATGCTAAATAACATCCACTTTACTATTAATTACTGATCAGTATGAGAGCTGTGGCCTATAGTAGTAAGTGGTTTGGTGTTTGTGTCAGTTTGTGTTTTGCAGGGACTGTAAGGCAGAGTATCACGAGGGCCACTGCAGACAGAGGACAGACACAGCAACAGGAAGTGCCCTACAGGTGAGGACTTCACACTTTTAATATTAGTTCATCCCATATGCATGGACACAGTTCAATTTATGTTGGCTAGATATCATCAGTCATCCCACAAGGTGAAAATCTGCTTAAGTATTCTCTCTTTTGGGTCGAGCAGCCCAGAGATTATAGTCATAATGGTGTCAGTGACAATGCCTACAAGCCATTCACAAATCACCTGATTCATAAAAAAAAAATCATATAAGAGAGGAATTTAAAGCTCTTTAAGATCAAATCTGTCTTTCTCTGTGCTGTGTTTCAGGGTTATATTGTAGATGAAGAGGCGGCTCTTCGTGCCCGTTGGGAACAGGCCTCACGGGAGACTATAGCTGAAACCACTCACCCCTGCCCCAAATGCCAAGTTCCTGTGGAAAAAAACGGTACGAATCGTCTTTTGCCTTTCTCTAATTTGTCAGGTACTATATTCAAAGTAGAGCACTGCCATACTCTTACTATTACTAATACTCAGCGCTGGGTAGTACCTGATTATCTGTAATCTGGATTACCTAATCACGTTCCAAAAATGAAGTACTTGTCATTAGAATATATTATGTTTTAAAGTAGACATATTTTACATGATATTAATCACACAATGGCAGTAAATTATTCATAATTTTTAATTCTTCTCTTTTATTTTTATTTTTATTTTTTTCATTTCAAGCCTATCGCTTATCGATAAGTTTAACTTCTCTGATGTCAGTTAATGTTCATATGACGTGACATTTGACAGTATTTCAGCATTTTAAAAAGTGTATTTGATTTTGATCGTTTTTATTTTTTAAATGAGTTTCTTTTCTTCTGAAGAACACAAAAGAAGATATTTTGAAGAATGTTGGTAATCCAGTAGCATGGGAAAACCGTTATGGACTTTATTCAACAATTTCTTTTCTTCCGGGTCAGTCACCATTTACAGGAGTCTCACATTTGAAAATATATTAATTAGTTAATGTGCATTTGCAAATATAAAGTTAAAATATTTTATGAATAAACTCAAAATTCTGGCATGGGTTTTAATTGGTACTTTGGCATCATTTAAGCCTGCATGTGTTCCAAATAAGCCCACATCATGATTTATTCAAAAAATATAAAAATGTATTGACATTAAAGAAGTAAAACATCAATATATTTATTCAGTGAGAGGGACGTATTTAAAAACTTCTTTTACTAATGTTTGCTAGCACTCCTCACCTGTACCAAAAACATTCAACATGAAAAACATACAGTATGCAAAGCAGACCTGGAAGGATTATAAAAATACACACTAGTCTAAGCCACTTTTAGACCACCTCACATTTTTTCTTCTTTTATTTTACATTTAGCCTATATAACATAATCTAGCTTCTTGTTTACAGTCCACTTGAAGACACTCTGAAATCTCGCTCTCTACCGCTGAACTGAAGAAGGTCTCCTGATGAGCATCAACTGTGATCTTGGCCTTCACTCTCTCCCTCGGAGACTTTCTGTCCACTCCAAACTGTTTTGCTAGCACAGACAAGTTTTTTTTTTTTTTTTTTTTTTTAAACTATGCCCTCATGGTAAAGGCAACATGCCTCTACAATTTTTGGACAGTTGCTGTAGTTTTTTCTGTTTTGTCATTTTCTCTCTGAAAACGAATGAGACACATTAGCAGACATCTATTATATAATGGTACTACACAGTGTGTAATATGTAGGCTTATCTAAAGTTGTTGTAAATTAGTTGTAAATTAAGGTAGTAAGTAAGGTAAGGTAAAAGGTTAGTAAGATAAAAGCACACAAAGAACTGTTATCATTAATCAGGTGAACAGGTGAGTAATGGTGAAAAACGACAATGTTTTCCTTTAAAAATGTAAGATTTTACATTTCTTCTTTACAGAGACATGCATGGATCTTAAATGTACTGTGGACTAAGCATCATAATAATTTTCATTGTGCCCACATTAAGAAATGTATTTTTATTTATTTTTTTTTTTCTCATTCAAGGTTAGTTTGTGTTGGCTGTAGTTTGCATACATTTTGTGGCACTGTACAATTTAAGCCCATCTTTAAAAAAAAGGTCATTTCTACAAATAACCTACTCTGCAAAACTATTTATGTATTATTTATGTAGTATTTGTAAATTAATGTAAAATCAATCACAAAAACATTTAGTGTTAATTCACATGCATAATTCTTCAGCAGTATCTAATGGTTTGACCTTGAGATAAGCTTTGTGTGTAAGCCAATAAAATTCGAAATGATAAAGCACTATTTTGTTCATACACAAAATCAATTCATTTATCTCTTATTTGATATTATATCAATATACTTCACAAAGAAATGTCTGAAAATCACAGAAATGTGCTGACTTCCAAAGGGTCCTGAAACGCCAACGTGTCTTTGTGTCCCCTGAAACAACATGAACTTGGGTGGGGCTAACTCAACATTGCCAAATGTAATTGGTATATGCAATAAAATAATGACCAGTATAAAATATGATTTTCTCTTCTTTTTTTGACTTCAAAGTTGAAAGTGAGCTTAAAGGGTACATGGGCTTATTAGGTACGCTTACCCTATTTGCTCTCCAGAAACTTGCTTACTGCAAGTGAGCAACACGCTATAGTGCCATCCATGAACATTATAGTGTCTTTCACAGACTTTCACCTGAACTGTTCCCTGCTGGCAAAATGACCTTCCCAACTCCATCCGAGTAGCTGAATCCTAAGCCATATTCAAGAAATGGCTAAAGACACATCTCTTCCATCTACACTTGACCTTCTAACTCTAACACTCTCTATTCTATTTCTATTCTATCTACTGGTGTTATTTTATTTATTATAAAAAAAAACTTTACCCTCTAACACTAACACTCTCTGTTCTATTTCTATTCTATCTACTTGTGTTCTTTTATTTATTATGAAAGCCTTGACCCTCTAACACTAACACACTCTATTCTATTTCTATTCTATCTACTTGTTTTCTTTTATTTATTATGAAAGCCTTGACCCTCTAACACTAACACTCTCTATACTATTTCTATTCTATCTACTTGTTCTTTTATTTATTATAAAAAAACTTTAACCTCTAACACTAACACTCTCTATTCTATTTCTATTCTATCTACTTGTGTTCTTTTATTTGTTATAAAAAACCTTGATCCTCTAACACTAGTACTCTCTATTCTATTTCTGTTCTATCTACTTGCTTTCTTTTATTTATTATAAAACAAAACTTGACCCTCTAACACTCTCTATTCTATTTCTATTCTATCTACTTGTTTTTTTTATTTATTATAAAAACCTTGACCTCTAACACTAGCACTCTCTATTCTATTTCTATTCTATCTACTTGTTTTCTTTTATTTGTTATAAAAAACATTGACCCTCTAACACTAGTACTCTCTATTCTATTTCTGTTCTATCTACTTGTTTTCTTTTATTTATTATAAAAACCTTGACCTCTAACACTAGCACTCTCTATTCTATTTCTATTCTATCTGCTTGTTTTCTTTTATTTGTTATAAAAAACCTTGACCCTCTAACACTAGTACTCTCTATTCTATTTCTATTCTATCTACTTGTTTTCTTTTTTATTATGAAAACCTTGACCCTCTAACATTAACACGCTCTATTCTATTTCTATTCTATCTACTTGTGTTCTTTTATTTATTATAAAAACCTTTACCCTCTTAACACCAACACTCTCTATTCTATTTATATTCTATCGACTTGTTTTCTTTTATTTATTATAAAAACCTTGACCCTCTAACATTAACACGCTCTATTCTATTTCTATTCTATCTACTTGTGTTCTTTTATTTATTATAAAAACCTTTACCCTCTTAACACCAACACTCTCTATTCTATTTCTATTCTATCTACTTGTGTTATTTTATTTATTATAAAAAACCTTACCCTCTAACACTAACACTCTATTCTATTTCTATTCTATCGACTTGTTTTCTTTTATTTATTATAAAAATCTTGACCTCTAACACTAGCACTCTCTATTCTATTTCTATTCTATCTACTTGTTTTATTTTATTTGTTATAAAAACCTTGACCCTCTAACACCAGTACTCTATTCTATTTCTATTCTATCTACTTGTTTTATTGTATTTATTATAAAACAAACTTGACCTTCTAACACTAACACTCACTATCCTATTTCTATTCTATCTACTTGTTTTCTTTATTTATTATGAAAACCTTGACCCTCTAACACTAACACTCTCTATTATATTTCTATTCTATCTACTTGTGTTGTTTTATTTATTATAAAAAACCTTTACCCTCTTAACACTAACACTCTCTATTCTATTTCTATTCTATCTACTTGTGTTCTTTTATTTATTATAAAAAACCTTGACCATCTAACACTAACACTCTGTTCTATTTCTATTCTATCTACTTGTTTTCTTTATTTATTATGAAAACCTTGACCATCTAACACTAACACTCTCTATTATATTTCTATTCTATCTACTTGTGTTCTTTTATTTATTATTAAAAACCTTTTACAGTCTAACACTAGCACTCTCTATTCTATTTGTATTCTCTACTTGTTTTCTTTTATTTATTATAAAAAACCTTGACCCTCTAACACTAACACTCTCTATTCTATTTTTCTATTTCTATTCTATCTACTTGTTTTCTTTTTATTTAAAAAAATGACCCTCTTACACCAGCATTCTTTATTCTTTTTCTATTCTATATTTTAATTGTTATTAAAGATGATAATAACTTGACCTTCTAACTGTTCTATTTCTTTTCTAAAAAAAAAAAAAAAAAAACTTGCTACGTGTACTGCATTACACTAACTGGGACTTGTCACAGGAGGGCCAAAACGTATTATGTCAAAAGAAATACTACAATATTACAATACTACTATAATATTTTTATTAACAAAAATACTACAATATTATTGTTGTTCTTTTGTTGATTTGATTGCTTCTATTGTCGTCATTTGTAAGTCACTTTAGATAAAAGCATCTGCTAAATAATTAAGTGTAAATGTAATATGGAATGGACTTATTTCATAAATGCTAACTCGTATTATTGTTTTCGTTTCTTTTGACATCAAACAATAATTTTTGGCCCTCCTGCAGTACTGCAACAGACCACCTAGGGGTCACAAACCCTCTGTTAAAGACCCCTAATCTAATTCATTATCCACAATCTGCAGTATACAGAGCTCACCTTGTGAAATTACTGTATCCCACAATGCAGTGCACTTATATTAGTCTTGCATTTGCGTTTCCATTTCAGTGTGACAAATAAACCTCAAATAATATTGGTGATTTTTACCATATTCTGGAATATTTGATTTTCCTAAGAGATAAATATTAATGTTATTTCATTTTAATATTTTGTAATATTTTCATTTCAGTAAAATTTAAGATTTTAATATAAATATTATATATTAAATGTTTAAAGTTTAATATAAAATTAAGTTATATGAACATATTTATAATGTTTTATATTTAACCATTTATATTTATTAATAACTAAACACAATTCGCTGAATTAACCATGTAATGAGAAAAGATTCTTCACTCTTAAAAATAAAGATTCCAAAACTAGGTTTTCTCGGTGATTTCATAGAAGAATCTTTAATTTTAGAGAGTTTTGGGGAGCCCAAAATGGTTTTTACAGGCATCACTGTCAATCCTCTTTTGTATCTTTTATTTTTAAGAACATACTATTTTAAAAATGTAGGTATAATACAGTACAGTATTGAATGCTTTAATATTTACAGTATCTCACAGACTGCTCAGTCATTGATAAGTTATCTTTGTTTTTATCTTTTACCTTGAAAACTACACTATAAAGATGTGATTATCTCCTAATACTATGAATAATGATCCCCTCTTGTCTTGTTTCTCTTATCTCGCTCAGGTGGCTGTATGCACATGGTGTGTCCGCGTCCACAGTGTAAGTTTGAATGGTGCTGGCTCTGTCGTGTGGAGTGGAACAGAGAATGTATGGGCAACCACTGGTTCGGATGAGCCGGATACGCTCTCACCATGAGCTAAACTCAGGAAATAAAGCCAAATGGAAACCTCGCGGGACTCTAGCCAATCATTAGCAAGTCGAATCATTAGCACTGTTTTGAGGTACATATCATGAAATGCTGCTGACATTCAAAAGTATCTGTGGTAACCACAAATATTTTGGGTATGATGGAATAAAATTCTAGTGTTATTAAAATGTTTTAATGAAATCCTGAGTCATGTTTTCTTTTAAGTCATCGAATTTCAATATATTTGATTTGCTAATGGGAGTGTTGTTGTATTACTGACTGCACTTAATCATCACAATGAAAGTGTAGCTAGATTGGGTTTTTTCTCACCCCAATCTTTTATTTTATTTTATTTTATTTTTTTTAATGCAATTTATTCCTGTGATGGTAAAGCTGACTTTTCAGCATAATTACTCCAGTCTTCAGTGTCACATGATCCATCAGAAATCATTCTAATATGCTGATTTGCTGCTCGAGAAACATTGATTATTATTATAAATGTTGAAAACAGTTGTGCTGCTTAATACTTTTGTGGAAACTGTGGTAGAAAGTCCAAAATAATGGCATTTATTTGAAATGGAAATATTTTAAAATGATAAATGTCTTTGTAATATCATTATAAATGTCTTTACTGTCACTTTAATGCATTCTTACTGAATTAAAGTGTTAATTTTTTGGAATAAATAAATTAAATAAATAAATCCTTCACACATTTCAATGGTAGTGTAACCTGCAGATGCGCATTTCTATTTGCCGAGACACTAGGGGCACTATTTTTTGTGGATATGTAAAAAAAAAAAAAAAAAAAAATAGCTCTGACGAAGATTCAGTTTCATTAAGATTCATTGTCAACATTAAAAAAATATCACCCTACGGGCAATACATTTGAATTAATGGGATATTTTACATTCTCAGGCTTAAAAACTAGAAAAAAAATGAACATAATACATCCACCTGTTCTTGGTGTATGTTTGTTATGATTTTATTTGCCATGAATGTCAGCTTGTCTACTTGTGTTGTTATTCATTGCTGATGTAATTTGACATTTGTCAATGCATGATGTCACTGCATTCCTGTCATGTCAATCATTTACTGCTTCAGTCTCTCACTGTTGTCTGCTCATCAGTATCACCAGGGCTGGATTATGAACCGGACTAATGGCCAGTGTCCAGAGAAAATGAACTCCCAAGGCCCTCAAATCCAGTCCAAGGCTGAATGGATTGATAATAACTAGTTTAAGCTACTTAAAACAGATTGTTGTTAGCTTAGCAACATGCTAACACCAAAGTTCATTGAAATCAATTGTAACGTGTTAAATCTGTCACTGAGGTTCCTCATTAGGATGCTGCCTTTGAAAGAACAAGACCACACAAGCCTGTCTGTGTGTTTTATGGTTTATATGATGATTAGATGGCCCTTGATGGTCATTATCTGTTAAAACAGGACACTCAGTACTGGTGCCATAAATGGACCGTAAACATAATCCTGTGCTGTTCCCTTGCGACCTCTAGGTAAACATTATGAAATAAATGTTAGTTCATTATGATTTATTACAGGGAGGGTGTAACTGGATGTCTAACACACATGTGCTTAGCGACTCTCAGTAAAGAGTAACTGAGAAACAAATCATCTAAAGACAAACACAGCCCGTTATTAAAGACGTCAAGAGTGCTTCGATCAATATGCAGGCTATACTGATGTGAAGCTGCTGATTTTCTACTCTACTGGCTCCATTGCACTTCTGCTTAGTTTATGTTTTGGGCTGTAAGTTCACTCTTCTAGCATCTTAAGAAGGAAGAGGAGATCTTCAGGTTCTCTCAGCTGAATACAGCAGAAGAATGAAGAGATTTGGTGGAGTTGAACCTGACAGGCCTGATAACCTTGAGCTCGAACTGACTGATGGAGTCTCTAGTCAGGTGAGAAAGCAACTTTCAGTCTTTGCTTGAATCTGCTATATTTTTTTTCCTGAGCTGTTCGGTGTTCCAAAAAAAAAAAAAAATCTGTGAAATTTATGGTAAAACATTAAATTTACCAACTTAATATGCAATATAAAACCCTAATGTGCAACAAAAAAGAAGAATAAGAAACAATTACAGTATTACCTGAAACAAAAAAAGAAAAACATCAATGTGAGTTGTCACACAGGGAATTCTGGGAATGTCAATTTACATTTTTTTCACTGTAAATTACAAGATTAGATTTTTTTTTTTTTCACTTCAAAAAACTAACCACTTTCTATTAATCAATTGCCATGTTTTTACCTTGGTATTTTTACAGACTTTTGACAATAAAATGACAGATTTTTTTTTTTTTTTTTTTTTTTACAGTGATAACTCACATTTTAAACTATTCTGTCATTTGGTGATGTTTTTACTCTTTTTTTTTTTTTTTTTTTTAACTGTAGTCAATGCAGCCGGTCATTGCTTCTCCAGTATCTGTGGCATCAGTTAAAGATGTGGGGCGCTCAGTCGCTCACCTGGCGTCCTATGCAAGAGGCCGCTGGAAACATGCTGCCCGCAAGTCTGTCAGGAAGAAACCCGCAGGTATTTATAATAAATGCATGTTATGTGCCCTTCAAAATGCCATGGCAATAAACTCTTTACCTGCTTTGTAAAATGTGATTTTGAAGATGGTTTTGATAAAATGAGGGAGTATTTAGATTTGATTACCCTTAGAAAAAGGTATTGTAGCTATAACAAGATACACTGATGGTATCAGAGGGCAATACTTTGGTAGGCCTAATTTGAAATAATATACCATTTACTGAAAGTCATGTTTCTACTGCCAGTAAATACACACACTGATACAGTTCACAGTTTCACTTCATTGTCATTTCTCTGAGTATTTACATACACAAAGAAATTAAATACCATTCCTCACCAGCATACTGTAGTGCATTAGGGAAAAAAACATGCATGCTGCTGCATGAATAGGCATATATAACATGCTGTCGCAGATCTAGACAGGTGGAGCTGGTGGAGGTGGAGGGTTTCAGAGGAACACTGATAGGGCTGCAGGACAAGCTTATCCACCTTATTTTGCAACACGGATGTAAGATATTTTCCTGTGAATGTGCAAGACTTCCAATTCATTAGCCACAATAAGTAAATAACTATAAGAATAACAATAATAATAATAAGAAGAAGAAGAAGTGCGATAAACGGTAAACTATTTGCACTACAAAGAGTGTTTATGATTATGGTAATATATTAAAACAATATGATGATAACAAACACCAGTTTGCATTCTTAAAGGCAGGGTAAGCAATTTCTGGAAGCCAATGTTGATATTTGAAATCACCAAAACAAACACGCCCCTACACCAAAAGGTTCTCGCCCCTATTTTGGTAGATCCGCCCTACATATATGTAGCCTACGCAATCCAGGCAACGATTAGTTCTGTGAAACATAAGCCGCTTTTCCACCGAAATAACCTGGAACGATATGTCCCAGGAACTTTTTTTCCCCCAGACCTGTTGCTGTCTGCTTTGCCATCGCGGTCTAAACTACCGAGAAGATTAGGCAAATGGTCTGGTGACGTAACGTTAGGTCTGCGCGCATTTCTCAAGACCAAGTACTCAAATTTCGGACTTGCATCCTCGGTAGTTCGGACTTCACAAGTTAGACTCGGGAGTGTGAACTCCCGCGGAGGAACAACGTAAGTCCAGTAATTCTGCAAAGAGCAGCGTACTTGATAACGTCAGTCTGCTGCAATCTTCCTCACTGTATTTACAGACGAAATATATCAAACACCACTGCCTCTTTTCATTTTCGTTTAAACATATTAATAGAACAATAGAATAAAGGCCAAAGATTACCTGTTAGATTTACCCAAAACGAATTATATCTTATGTTTAACCACTACAGAGACATCAGAGCCAGCGGCAAATGTCAGAAGGACTAGCCGAGTGTCACGTTTTTGTTCCTGTTCGCCCTTATTTGGTTTTCCTGTCAT
Organism: Tor tambroides; assembly: GCA_021397915.2. Lineage (NCBI taxonomy): Eukaryota > Metazoa > Chordata > Actinopteri > Cypriniformes > Cyprinidae > Tor > Tor tambroides. Next base: position 83,419 of record JAFVLL020031802.1, read on the forward strand.
TAGTTATCATCGTTTATTATATCCACCTGTTTTGTATTAATCATCTTGTTTGCTCCTTTGCTCCCTTTCCTTTATAAGTCCTCAGTTCTGCCCTTTTCATTGTCTCTGCTTGATGTTTATTAATGGAAAGTGAGTTGATGCAGATTAAAGTTTCTTTTGTTTGGTTACTCCCTCGTCGAGCCTTTTACTCTACAACCACAAGTCCGTGACACCGAGGTTATGCTCCTCTCGTCGGGATACATGAGCACTGAGCGCCTGGTGAACACGTGGAGCTCACGTCTCCAAAATCGGAGAAGCACATTTTCAAATAGGCGCTGTTTTTTATAAATAAACCGCAGATTTGAGTTTTAAACAACTATATTCTCTGCTGAAATACACGCGTCCAGTGTCCGGTGTAGACACGGTGTTACTCACCTATCGAGAAGAAAAGCAACCTCGGCGTCCGATCACAGGCCTTCCGCTCCTTGAGTTCTCTCCAGCGCTGGAAAGCTGATC
>JAFVLL020031803.1:0-5000 GCA_021397915.2 Tor tambroides
GGGTCAGCGACTGCTAGGAAAACAACTGACTCCATGCAACCAATTTTTCAGCTCCTCAAGGGATGCTGGGATACAGGAGACGGCTCTGAAAGCCAGAGTCCCAGCAGGAACCTGCGGCTCTCATTAGGAGACTTTCCCGGGCTCTCAAATGCACGGCCGTGTCCGTGTCTCCTCATCTTCTCACTCACTCCCTCGCTCAAGTTCAAGACATTTATTACAGGTCTTTCTCACTGCACCCAGTCAGCAAGGCATGTTGTTTAAGAACAATATTTCCTACTTGTGTATAATTCAGAGTAAATAGTCGGCTTCAGCTAATAGCTTCTTTGCACTCCAAAAACTCCTAATTCAAAGTACGGAATGCAATTGTGATCGGTCACAAGGAGCATCGTAAATATGGGAGTGAAGTATGGGAGTTTTGGGCATGCAAAAAATGTGTTTATTTGGAGCAAATGTGCAAAAAAGGACTGATAAAATTCAGTATAAAAACTAGAACAATCACTGTAAAAAGTGATAAGTTGACTTAACTTAAAAAAATTGAGGAAACTCGTTGCCTTAAAATTATTCAGTAAATAATAATTTTAAAAAACGAGTTAAGTGAACTTGACAATTCACTTTTTTTTAATTATTATTTAAAAAAACGGGTTTCCTCAATTTTTTTAAGTTAAGTCAGCTTATCACTTTTTACTAAAACAGTACCAACTCCCTTCTAAACAAACGAGGCTATTTAAAATACACATCTTTCCCGCTCTTACAAATTGCAATGTACCATTTTTAAATAAAATAAACAGTTTCCTTACAATATGATTAATGCATGAGAATTAAGAGCAAGAAATACAATAAAGATACTAGATAAAACAAAACCTGTTTGCACAAACATTTCCAAAAATGAGCTAAAATGTGTTTCCCCAGAAGTTTGCGTTTCTTAATGTCACGCCCATTGCGATTAAATGCACATCTTTCCTGTGCTTACAAATTGCAATGTACCATTTTTGAATAAAATAAACTGTTTCTTTACAATATGATTAATGCATGAGAATTAAGAACAAGAAATACAATAAAGACACTGGATAAAACAAAACCTGTTTGCACAAACATTTCCAAAAATTAGCTAAATTGGGCGCTTCCCCACAAATTTGTGCTTCTTAGTGCCATTCCCACTCAGCTAAAACATGAAACATAAACCAGCAAGCCCCATGTAAATATAATACAATGAACAGAAACAGTAAGAACACAATAAAAACAGTGATGGAAGACAAATTAAAGGTCGTTGATTTCAAGGATGTTTCAGAGTTGCACTTCGTAGTGCTCTTTTTTCTCCCTCAGTCTCATACTACACATAAAGTGGATATTTTTAGATTCAATAGCAACAAATTTACTCATGTTGTTAGTGGTTTGTGCAGTTGGCTACTGGATTGCACCGGTCTGCCGCATGTTTTCTCCTCACCACGGGCCAGCGGTGTCTTGGACAGAGTTATTTTGTGCTGTAACCACTGTGTTTGTAGTGTGTGAGGTCCGGTTGTTGTCCTTGCTCTATACCATATGTGACCCTGGACCACAAAACCAGTCACAAGGGTCAATTTTTGAAATTGAGATGTATACATGATCTGAAAGCTGAATAAATAAGCTTTCCATTGATGTATGGTTTCCCAGGTGAAAAACAAGTGCACTGCTATAATGTACTTAAAGTGCTCTGTTTTCGCTCACTAATTTTATACTTAATATACTAAAAATGATCCTTTAGTAGATAAACTTAAGATCATCTAAGTGTACTCAACTGTGAGACACCATGAATATGAACTAAAATGCACTTTTAACATACTATCTTTGTATTTAAAAAATGTATTTAGTTACCACTTGAACCCATCTTTCACTAGTATACTCAAGTGTACTACAAGTGGTAGCTAAATGGAAGTGCACTTGTTTTTCACCTGGGATAATATTTGGCTGAGATACAACTATTTGAAAATCTGGAATCTGAGGGTGCAAAAAAATCAAAATATTGAGAAAATCTCCTTTAAAGCTGTCCAAATGAAGTTCTTAGCAATGCATATTACTAATCAAAAATGAAGTTTTGATATATTTACGATAGGAAATTTACAAAATATCTTCATGGAACATGATCTTTACTTAATATCCTAATGATTTTTGGCATAAAAGAAAAATCAATAATTTTGACTCATACAATGTATTTTTTTGGCTATTGCTACAAATATACCCTGTGCTACTTATGACTGTTTTTGTGCTCCACGGTCACATATAATCTCAGTCTTTTTACGAATATCGATCATAAATACAAATCATTTCTAATACATCAGTGAAGAAAAACGATTAAGTGCACCTTTAACATTTCAGCACAGGCGAGAGTGCATGCATGTTGAATCAAGATTTGCGGTGGGATCTGTCTCCTGTCATTTATCTCCTGTGAGTATACGGTTACTGCAGATATTACGGGTCGAGGACTTGAATAATGAATCATATTTTCCACGGTGGGGACCTGTCTGCTGTTCTGACCACAGGGACTGTGGATGAAGCTTCAGGTATCCAGCAGCACTGTTCTCATCAGGAGGGTGTTAATCTTTAACGGCGCTGTCTGTGAGGAGACAACCACCGGGGAGACGTCTGTCGGGCCCTTCAGAGCCACAGGAACCTAACAGGATTCCTCTGACTCTCTTTTATTGTGCGCACGAGTAACTCCAACCTTTCCTGGGGAGCTAAACTGTTTTCAATGAGACAAGGTAAAGTTTACAGCATCTATATGTGACCCTGGAGCACAAAACCAGTCGCTGGGGTATATTTGTAGGAATAGCCAAAAATACATTGTATGGGTCAAAATTATAGATTTTTCTTTTATGCCAAAAATCATTAGGATATTAAGTAAAGATCATGTTCCATGAAGATATTTAGTAAATTTCCTACTGTAAATATCTCAAAACTTAATTTTTGATTAGTAATATGCATTGCTAAGAACTTCATTTGAACAACTTTAAAGGAGATTTTCTCAATATTTTGATTTTTTTGCACCCTCAGATTCCAGATTTTCAAATATTGTCCGATCCTAACAAACCATACATCAATGGAAAGATTATGTATTCAGCTTTCAGCTGATGTATAAATCTCAATTTCTAAAAATTGACCGTTATGACTGGGTTTGTGCTCCACATATGTGACACTGAGACACTAGATTGAAACTCACTCAGAAACAACAAAAACATTCATGCAAACTCAAGCAGAAAATCACAGTGACATGTCCACAAACACACATAATGGACAAAATTCATGCATTTCGCCCGAGTCAGATTAAAATGAACTAATGCAACCAACAATGGTTGCCTCTGAAGATTAACCACATGGCACTGGCATAGTTTTTAATACAAGATATTAAGAAAAACCAGCAATAATTAAGAAAAGAGTCAATTTCAACTGAATGTTTACTCTTGTCTTTTTAAAGTTTCTTTACAGCAGAATTAAATGAATAGTGTTTGCATCATTGAATCACTGTTTTATGGTTCATCAGTGTAAAGCTGCTTTATACAATACAAAAATAATTTGCGTTGTGTAAAGCATAAAGGTGACTTGACTTGAATGTCAGACAGCACTTTATTTTCTGAATTAATTTTTTTGAAGCTTCAAAGTAAAAGATTATTGGAGTATGTATTACAAGAAAACTACTGCAGTCTTTCTACTTCAAAATTTAATATCATTTGCCTTTTTTTTTGGAGGTGTGGGGGGTTATTTACTAGCAATTTCTAAGTGAAAATTGCTTCAATATAAATCCTACACTAAATTTTATTCCATCTCGGTTTGCTTTGGACAATAGCCGCAATGTAGTAAACCGACCTCGTTCACTTAAACAGAGAAAATCCAGATTTGTCAGAAGTGTGAAAAATTGACAACTATGTGTATAAATGTTGTCTTTACTTTCCCTGCCACAAACACAGTTATTACTGAATAAAAACAGCTTTCACGTTTACCACTGTATATACAACATCAATATAAGGTCGAACCCTAACAAGCTACATTAACAAATACAAAGAGGGCTATTAATCGCCCACGGCTCTGCTCTCGGGAGCTCTGTGGGACGCAGACACCGCCCCTGGTTAACCAAACTTTCCAGCGGCCACACTGACTAAACCACAGGCCTAGAGGACTGAACCCATGATGCTGTGCGTAAAACTGTCACACTGACTTTAGCTCTCCTACAAGACTCTCCTTCGTCCTCAGAGCCAGTGGAGACTATAGCTGTGTGAAGTCTCCATTGAATTGCAGACCTTGAGCCAAAAACTCATCACCAAACACCAATGACTTGTACATATGGGTTCAGTCATTTTAGACACTTCCAAAACTGTTGCAACAGAGATGGAAATACAATTTTTAAATACATGAATTATGTTCCCATCATTGTTGCCACAGATTTGGAAGTGCATTTCTCTGTTCTAAAGAAGGGGGTGCCAATACTTTTGTCTATATAGTGTATGTACAAGTCATTGGTGTTTGGTGATGAGTTTTGGCTCAAGGTCTGCATTTGATCACACCAGAGCCAGTGTTCAACTGGGATTTAGGACTTGGTTTTATGCAGACCAGTCAAGTTCTTCCACACTGACTCAATCAATCATTTCTTTTTGAACCTTGTCTTATACACAGAGGCATTGTCATGTTAGAATAGAAAAGGGTCCTGTCCAAACTGTTGCTATAATATTAGAAGCACACAATTTCCTAGAATATCATTATATGCTTTAACATTAAGATTTGTACTCATAGAAATGACTAAAGTAGTCAAACCTGTTCATTAGAAGGGGGCGACCCAATACTTTTGGCAATATAGTGTGTATATAAATATAAAAGATTAAGATTTTATTCAAAATATCTTCTTTTGTGTTCTGAAGAAAAATAAAGAAAATATATAAATAATCCAAGAAAATATATAAATAATCCAAGAAAAAAAACCCATTAATGAATCATTGTAATATAATATAATATAATATAATATAATATAATATAAT
>JAFVLL020031803.1:10000-26040 GCA_021397915.2 Tor tambroides
CAAAATTGAATATACACACATTAGATTTGACAGCTTTGGTCAGATAAACGCTTCAAAACAACTCCAATTTCAGTCTGTTCTTTACACAAAGCTATCATATGGCTTCAGAAATCATTTAGATGACTTTTATGTGGTTAGCAATCTCACACATCTCCTTTATAGTGCTCAGTTTTTGCAAAGACACCTATTTCAGTATTTCTCATCAGATTTTCAGCTGACCCGATTGTTTGTATTTATTTCGTCCAAGGAATTTTAGGAGACACATCTGAGACAAACTTGATATTTGACACCATGAAAGAGCAATGCATAAAATGCACAACCGGGCACAGTAAAGGTAAGTGTGTGCATGACGTAATGGGAAAGTTTCCAGCATTAGTGTGTGTGTGTGTGTGTGTGTGTGTGTGTGTGCTCATGCTCAGGTGTGTATTCTGATGTCAGAGCAGGTGTGGCATGTGCTGAGATACAGCTCATTTCCACCGCATTCATCAGTCATGCACATTCACAGAGAGAGAAAGACGCCACAGAGGCTCTTTCAGTGGCAGTGTGATGCAGTAAGGTAAACACGGTGAAGAGTGTAAACATCTTTCAGCTGTAATTGCTGGTCTACCACTCAGACCTCACACAAGCACACACATACAAACACGGGCACAAACGCTCTGTGTGTGGTTTGCGTGTTGTACACAGCGTAATCCATTAACAGATACACACACACACCTGCTGCCGGGTGCTGAGTGGGCAATACGTGGGCAATCTGTACCTGTTTGTGTATGTGTGTGTGTGTGTGTGTGTGTGTGTGTGTACTGGTTTTTGTGGTTTACGGGGACAAAGTTTGTTTAATGACATGGGTATGACAGAGGTATTACAATTTGAAGGTGGTTTATGAGGACACTGTCTATGTCACCGTAATTCAAAAGGCTTAAAAAAACATATTAAATGGCGTTTTTTTGAAAATCTAAAAATGCACAGTTTCCTGTAAGGGGTAGGTTTAGGTGTAGGGTTGGTGTAGGGCAATAGCCCATACAGTTTGTACAGTATAAAAACCATTACGCCTATGGAGAGTCCCCGTAAACCACAAAACAAACATGTGTGTGTGTGTGTGTGTGTGTGTGTGTGTGTGAGTGTGTGTGTGTGTGTGTGTGTGTGTGTGTGTGTGTGTGTGTGTGTGTGTGTGTGTGTTTGTTGTGTGTGTGTGTGTGTGTGTGTGTGTGTATGTGTGTGTGTGTGTTTGTGTGTGTGTGTATATGTGGGTGTGTGTGTGTGTGTGTGCGTGTGTGTTTGTGTGTATGTATGTGTGCGTGTGTGTGCGTGTGTGTGCGTGTGTGCGTGTGTGTGTGTGCGTGTGTGCGTGTGTGTGTGTGTGTGTTTGTGTGTGTTTGTGTATTTGTGTGTGTGTGTACCTGTTTTTCTATTCTGGTGGGGACTTAGACCTGAATACACACAGCCTCATGGGGACTTGTGTCATGGTGGGGACCTAAATTGAGGTCCCCACGGGTAAACAAGCTTATAAATCACACAGAATGAAGTTTTTTGAAAATCTAAAAATGCAAAAAGTTTCCTGTAAGGGGTAGGTTTAGGTGTAGGGTTGGTGTAGGGCGATAGAAAATACGGTCTGTACAGTAGAAAAACCATTACACCTATGGAGAGTCCCCACAAGGATAGCAAACCAGACATGTGTGTGTGTGTGTGTGTGTGTGTGTGTGTGAGTGTGTGTGTGTGGTCAGAATCTGAACAGGTTGTTATTAAGCTGTCAGTGCTGATGAGCACAGGGTCAAAATAAGACTGAATTCCTTCAGTGTGAAAACCCACCAAACTCGTGCGATTCCCAAAATAGTTAGCCAACTATGGTCACAAGTTCGTTCATTACCAGTAATGCATTACAAGTAACGTGATTTATGTGCTGTAATCAGATTACTTTTCCCAAGTCACTAGTACACTGTAAAAAATCCAACTTTTGAAAACTTCTAACCAATGTAAAGAAGTAGCCTGAATAAATAATTAATTTTTTTATACTTTATGTCTTTCAATTCAAAAACACATTTAATACAATTATACAAGTGATTTTTCCTTTGAAAACATAATATTTTTTACCAATAATTATTATTCATTTTTCCTTCTACTTTCTCTTCCGTTCACTTTTTTTTTTTTTTTTCCTTTTGTGGTAATACCCACCACCAATACATTAAGAAAAATAAAAAATAAATAATAAAAGTGACATACATAAACACTTTTACATATGAAAAATAGGGACAAAAGAAGAAGAATTTTTAGTAGAAGTTAGTTTAATTTTTTGTGTGAACAAAAATACTCTAAACATGTTCTTAGCAAAAGTTGTTTTGTTTGCCTTACTTAGATACTCAAGTATTTGTTGTAAGTATTCACACATATCCAAATGTTCTCCCAGCTTTTCAAATTGAGTCATCTGAACAAACAATTTTACATCGAACACCATTGCACAAGTTCCCAGCATGCATTGCAGCTTGAAAACATTTTATGTTCATTATTATTAAAATATTATCATTGTTTTAAATTTTACTGGCTTCATTTATGTTGCTGCTGTTGTCACTGTCAGTTAGGTGTCACGTGGATCAGAGTTCATATTTTTACTGATTTAATATTTGTTGATCCTCACCATGGTTGAGAATCGTCTGCTGGGGTACTGTATGTGCATCTCATTGCAACTTGTTTAATACATTTGTCTAACAGCATAAATGTTTGCCTTTAGTTTTAAGAGGCCTTCTTGATCATGGTGTCTCCACTGCCAGGTAAGTGACGATACATTGAGGTCTAAAGACACGAAACGATCGGTCTGTGCAAGAAACTGAACAGTATTTATATCGTTATTTACCTCTGATCCACTGCATGGTCCAACTGTCCTGAGCGCGTTCATAACAGCCGGCGCGTGACGCGTCTTTTTCTTCTTCTTCTTCTTGCTTTACGGTGGATCGCAACATTGACACTCTATCTACAATCTCAATTAGGAGTGTCAGTGGTCCATTTGAGAGATAGGTGGCGGTAATGCACTTATAAGCCTGTGATCCGCCGTAAAGCAAGCAGAAGACGCGTCACGCGCCGGATCTTATGAACGCGCTCAGGACAGTTGGACCGTGCGGTGGATCAGAGGTAAATAACGATATAAATACTGTTCAGTTTCTTGCACAGACCGATCGTTTCATGTCTTTAGACCTCAATGTATCGTCACGAGCCGCAGGGTTTAATTTGGTTTTGTCTGTGTATGTTTTCTTGTCTCTCAAATGCGTGAGTCCCATTGACTGCCATTATATGACTGACAGACTGCAACGGTTTGAGTTAGAAATCTTCATTTGTGTTCTACTGAAAAAACAAAGTCACCTACATCTTGGATGCCCTGCGGGTAAGCAGATAAACATCAAATTTTCATTTTTGGGTGAACTATCCCTTTAAAACCATTTTTAGCTGGTGAAAATACTAGTGTTCTAATAATTTTGGTCAGCACTGTATCTCACATTTCTGAGAAAAGAAGTCGAAATTGCGGGAAAAATCAGAATTGCAAGTTTATATCTCCTAATTCTGGCTTTATTTCTTGCAATTACAACTTGCAATTGCGAGTTTATATCTCACAAGTCTGAGAATAAAAGTCAGAATTGCGAAAAAAAAAAAATCCGAATTGTGAGATAAAATGTTGCAATTAAACAGGTTTCCATATGTTCTAGATTGAAGCAACTGTGGCGGTTTTACTGGACAGTGAAAAGTCTGCAGCAGATTCAGCTTGGTTTTAGCGCGTGATGGAGGGGAAATACTTTAACTGTATCCAATCAAACACTCTGGCCAATCCAATTATGTAGTTACGGAGGCAGCTCAGGTGCGGCTCTCGGCCCTGGTCTAAGCCGGAGAAAATAAACCAGCTCCTGCTTTGTGGTTTCCATGTGCGCATGAGGAAGAGGAGCCCCACGCTTTTGCTCCAAGCAGAAAAATGGTTGAGAAGATCACAAGAAAACCCTCCGTTAATAAACAGCAGAGACCAGGCCACAGAAACAACCAGCGATGAACGGATACGTCCTTGGCTGCCGCCGCCTCAGTCTCACCTGGACCTTTTTGAAGCTTTTAGAAAAGCGGCCCTCATATATGCTATATGAAATAAAGCCATGCTCTCAGAGAGTTCTTCAAGGTTGATCTTCAGTAGATCTGCGTCAGAAATGGGTTTATGCCCGAGATCAGATCTGGGCGATTTTCCAGAAACAAATGAAGACCTTGGCTAAAAGATTGAGTTGCTGCTTACAAAGCCTGTCTAGTTATCACAAAATTATGTCCGGTCCTCCTGCGAAAACAGCCAGACCTTGTTCAGATTGTCAACTCATCTCACTGAAAGAGTTTTGAAAGCCACAATTATTACCAGCAGGTATTTTATTTGTCTTGCCTATTGTGAAATCAAAATGGACCATTATTTACTTTATTAATACTTACTGTTGGTCTTCATAATCTTTCACCAAAATGTACTAACCTCAGAAATGACTTTTCTATTTAGCTCACGCCAATTACTGACAACAATTCATCAAGACAAAGTGACTAAACGCCACTCATTTTCAATGTCGCATGTAATGCAAGCTTTCAAAACCCTTTGCAAGAATTGCAAAAACCAATACAAAATATTAGCATTAGGATATAGTAGATGCTCTTGAGGGTGAACTTGTTCTAAAAAATGAGAGCGCTGTAGTTTAGTAAATTATATTAGGCTAATGATCCACGTAATGCAACCTTTTGAAACTTTTTGCACAATAAAACGCAATAGATTTGCAAATGAAAAACAAACCGAAGACCAAAACAAAGCCTTTATTCTTTGTGCTGGGCTCAAAAATGACCAGCCCTAAAAATTGCTTGTAAATCTCTCATTATGCGATATTATCACCAAATCTGGCAAATTAAATCCAAATCTTGGATTTAATCTTTTGATCAACTTGTTTTCTTTTAATTGGCATAGATTATAATTCTTTTTGAAATTGATTGATCTTAGCCCTCATTGATCTGAGCGTATGCACCTTAGTTTTTGCATTATTTGTGGATAATTTTGGCAATAATTGCGCAATAAAAAAAATTGAGTTGCACAAGATCAATCCAAGATTTGGTGATAATATGGCATAATGAGAAATTTGGAATCAATTTTTGGTAGTCTGGTCATTTTTGATTAGGAACACCACAAGTGCATCCCAAAAAAGTATAAAAATTATCCCGTTTTTGGGGGGAAGTTGTTGTACCCCGTGTGAGCAGAGTCAGTAAGTTTCAGTTCAATTTGATAACATTAACTGGCATTTTTGGAAAAAATAAAATCCTTTCCAGGCCAGAATGATTAGAACACAACATGAGGGCAAATTTCAGTAAAATTTCTCATTCAAATACATTTCATTTATACATTTATTGTTCTCAAAATCATACAAAGGACACTTCAGACAGTCTCGAGAGTTTGAGAAATTCAGAAGTTTGATTCATTGCAATGCAATGCTCATGATATCTGCTTTAAACACAGAACAATCCCCATATTCTATGAAGAGCCATGACTCCTTTATTTAGGAACTGTAGGTTACTCTAAAGCACAAACAGATTTTTTGGGAAGCGGAGAGCCTGTAATGGTGTCTAGATGAGCTCGCTGGCAGGCGGCTCTGGGTAAACAGCTCTGTCTGGCCTGGGTGAGACTGAGCAGTGTTGCCCTCACTCAGCACTCGTTAGCTAATTAAAGCAGTGCCGTCTGCCAGCAGGACAAACAGTATCAGGCAAGACTTCAAACGGTGCTTGAGAACATTAGCAGATTTCTAGAGAACATCACAGGCTGGACGTGGAGTGTGTGCTGTAGTGTACGTGATAAGTCAGGAATATCAAGAGTATGTGGTTTGCATTGATGCTTGGTTCATTATAAGTGGATAAGACTAGGTGCATCCCACTGTAAAAAATTACCGTGATTTTAACGGTAAAAAACTGTGAAAATGCTGCAGTAAAAACCTGTTAAATGGTTAATGGTAAGCTCCTGTAAAATTTACGTTCCCAGAATTCCCTGCATTTTGCATTTCAAATTTTGTTTGAATTTGATGTTTTTTCTTTGAAATAACAATGTTTCTTATCAGTTATGTTTATTAGGGTTGTATGTTACATCTAATGTTGTTAAATTCATGTTTATTGCGTATTTCCGTTTAATGAGTCTCACCATGATGGTGTTTAGTGTTTGTGTGAATGACACTGTGCACCTTCTATACTGTATATGTTATTATTTAAAAGCTGCTTGTGATGGGCTTTGGTTCATCATGTGATTTTCTCATCACCACCTGCATTTGGTGGATATCAGTGTATTTCAAAGGTACAAAACAGATTTCAGTACTTCAATAGGTTGGTATATTAACATTATATCACTTAATGAAATTACGGTATTTAACTGTAAATTTAAGTTAAAACCGTAAAACCTAAAATTTTGTTACTGTATTTTTTTACGGTAGAATTCCGGCAACCACAGCTGCCGTTTTTTTACCGTAAATTTTACGGATTTTTTTTTTACAGTGTATTTGTGTACTTTTACACTATTTTGTGCCATTTTGTAGACTCATATCATGTTTAATAACAAAATGACCGTATAAAATGAATGCACTAGATGGTGGAGTACATAGTGCACAGTATAAATGCACTGTGTCGTGCATCATTTAGGACACAACTTGTTGGTTACATGTTATGATTCCCATGATTTCCTTTTTCTGGTAGAAATATGTAAACATTCGTAAATCAAGATGCATTCATTTGAGAGGCAAATTGACTTAAGATATTAAGTTTTGTTTTCTGAAAAATGCACCAAAAAATTAAATGAGTTCTTGCTTGGAACAAGAAAAAATATCTGCTAATGCGTATGTTAAAATATAATCTTATTTTATACCTTTAAATCGTCAAGTTTATTTTTCTGACTACACTACCAGATATTTTCCTTGTTTTAAACTTAAACTCACTTAAATTTGATGCACTTTTCAATCATTTTGGTTCTCCAATAAATGCATCTTGGCTAAAGGATGTTTAGATATTTGTACTAGAATATTGAGTACAAAATTATTATTATTGTTATTTATTTATTGTAGTGCTGTCAAACAATTAATCGTGATTAGTTTTTGTTTACATAATATATGTTATATATATTATGCATATATAAATACACACACATGCATGTATATATTTAAGAAAAATATGTTACGTTTACATATTAAATATATTTATATATGCTATAAATTATATGAATATAAATACATACATGTAAATAAAATATATGCTGTATGTGTGTGTATTTATATATTCATAATAAATATACACAATACACACACATATATTATGTAAACAAAAACATTTATTTTGGATGCGATTGATCGCGATTAATTGTTTGACTGCACTAATTTATTTATTTGACATTATTATTGTATATTAGATATCCAGGTGCATTTAAAGTATATAGGGTACATCAGAAGTATGTAGGTGTCTTTAGGAGTGTGTAGGGCACAATAAAAAAGTATATACTGTAGGGTGAAATGGAAAATGTGTAGAATTCATCTGGAAATGTATAGGGTCTGAACAGGAGATGTTCAAGGTAAGGTTGGCCATTGTGATGCTTTTCAGTTCTTGTATCCCAGTCTGTTTGTGTCAATTGTTTTCTAGAACTTGAAGAGAAAGTCTCACAGGTATAGGCTTTCAGTTCTGAACCCAGCAGCAGGAAAACTTGAGGTTAAAAGTTGTGAAGGTGTGTAATCGCTCTTCTCTCGCCGAGGGAAAAGTGTTGTGTCCTTTCCCTGTTATCTGTCACTGGCAAAGATTCTTTCATTTCCTCTCAAAGTCTCCGTTTACACACCAGCAGGAAAAAATAAATCTTTCAGAGAGCGCATACAGCAAAAGCACATTTTAAAATACTAACATTTATTTCTAAAAGTTATCATTTATCCTCAAAAATACGCTGCCGGTCCAAAAACATCAGAGAAATCAAATTATTTCGGTGCTCCAAAAGTAATGTTGCTCTGCCAGGCGTAAAAGAAAAAGCTGATTACAAGAAAGCCTGGAATGAGAGCTTTTCTGCTTTTGTTGCCAATAGCATTTCCTCCGTTAATGGATCTGTATGCACATCCAATGTGGGGACAAAGTATGTGTTTATTTATTATGTTTGCATGACGAAATTATATCTAGTCTCAAAGCATCCCCAAGAAAATGATTTGTTTTAGTAAATGCCCTTTTGCTGCTGTGCTATTAAGAGCAAGCTCTGGGGCGTTTTATCTAAAACAATTACACAATGTAATGCTCTTTATGAATGCTGGGAAGTGCTTGGCCTGACTCTGTCAGCACATCATCATCCCGGGGTTGATTTTGGACGCCGCTCACAAAGAACAGCCTTCTATTGCAGTTTGCGGCGCTTTCGCTGATTTACGTGGTTTATCTGGCCTGGAGCGAAACCAAAACAATGGTTGATGCTTCAATAATGTTGACTCAGAAAGTAACCCAAGCATGAGATAAATATACCAGCTGGATGAGTTCATTATGGTTAATTCTGTGTAGAGAAACGTGAAATTTACCAGGTGAGAGAAAAGCAGCATCATTGTCTCAGAGAGAGAAACTGAATTATAGGATCAAGATAATGTCTGAGAACTGCACGCAGAGCAATCAGACGACTTTTGCCGGTTTACAGAAGATGGCTGTGGGAAAACAGTCATTTTCAGGCAAAGACGTGGGAACGAAACGCAGTCCTGGCACGCTGGCAGAATCCGAGGCAATGTCGTTCAGAAGCCCGAAGTGTTGAAAGCTGGAAACGACAGTGGTTTGGACGCTTGTTTGGATTTATTTGAATAAGATAAAGCCATTTTAACTGTAGACAGATTGTCTGCTGTGAATATCACTGCACGACCTTTAGGTGTTTTTCATATTAGTCATTAAATCTTGGCTTCTAACTTGTCCTGCACTGTTTGTGCAATGCACATGAATGATGCCTCTTGTTTTACAGCCTTTTTAGGGACCGGTATCTTCATCAGCACGGGTGCAACACGCTAATATCATGGCAGTGAGTACTTTGCATGAGCAAGTATCACTTAAATGTTCATTTTCCAAATAAAATCTAGTTTTTATTACTTCTAAGATCAAAGGTGAAATACGAGGACAGGTGAAGAAAAGTCAATCCGTGGCTAAAAAAGCAATAGTGATCACAATTGATGTAGTGAAACGTTGATACTCTGAAGGCGCTGGGCCATTTAGTGCTTTGAAAACAAATAAAGAACTGTAAAACCAATCCTTTATGAGACTGGAAGCCAAAGCTAGTGTAATGTGCTTGCTCTGACTGGCTTTTGTTAATAACCTGGCTGCAGTTTCACACAAGCTGCACTCTGTCTGTTTCTTTGGGCAGTTACATAAAAAGTACATTGCAGAAGTCAAAGTGAGAAAAGACAAAGGCATATGCTGCATTGGGTCTGTTGCTGAAGTTTCCCTTCTAGAGGAAGGTTTTTGAGAAATGACGACAAGAAATTACATTTTTTCCCTTTTCCATTTTATTTAGTCTATATCTGTTGCATGGAGTAAGGCGGTAGCAATGCCAAGGTCAGCGATTCCCAAAGAATGCATGAACTGATAAAATGCAATGCAAGAGGATAAAAGTATCGGCCAAATGCAAATGTGTCACCTTAAAGACCAGAGAGGTGTGGGACTTTACTTTAAACTTAAACTGTTTAAAATTGTACTTTCATAAATCATTATGTGGTTTTATGAGCCTTGCATTAATTGTGAGACTGCATGGAATATCTGTGAAAAGGTATAGATTGCAACACAACTACCAGACCGTTAAACAGTTCAGTCTAATATAATTCTAGGCCTTCTAAAAGACCCCAAAATATTTTCATTTGTAATTGAATAAGTGTTTCATTTACCAAGTGCTCTGTTCATTTTAACTTGGCATGTCAAAGGAATAAGACATGACCTGTGAGTGGTGAACGTCAATGGTTTGTGTTTATTCATGTGCATGAATACAGACTCAGTCACATCCAAATATTCCTGGAAATCCTGCGGACGAAGAGCTTCGCTCCGTTCCACGATGAGAAGTGCTGAGTTGGATGCTCTCGGAGGGACTGGAAGCGATATCCAGGAGAGAAGTCAGTGGCATGGATCATTTCTCTATCTGCTAATGATCTTGACAACTGACTTGCTCGTTTGTTTTCTGCCTTGTCTTTGGATTTGAAACTGCTGGTGGAAAAGTGAAGGCTGAACTATGAATTGGCTCGATGCACAGTAGCTGGACAGCTTGCGTTTTTCCAGGGTTTAGTGCGAGCAGAAGCAGTGTTCTCAGGGTAGCACAAGGGCCTTGCTATGATTTTGAAAGAAAAATATCCTAATAAAAAATCTTTGCATCAAGTGTTTCATTAAAATAATGAGTAGGAACTGTTCTATGCACAAACACTTCCAGCTATGCAACTTTGATTTCATGCTTTGCATTTGTTTCAATATATCTGGCAACACAAGTTGCAATCTCAGCTTTATGAGAAGCATTAGCTCACATTCGCTTACGACTTCTCTTTCAGGGCACCTTTCACCTTTTGCTGAGCAGGTGAGTTCAATTTATAAGAGCTGCTTGAATTACATATCTTGTTTAATTTGAACGGATAAATGAAACATTAACACAGCGTGCTCGCAAACCCTTTCGAGTTTCTGGCCTTGTGCATGATTATAAATGGATTTTAAAAAGGTTACATTCCTGTTTAAAGCTTAAGATTGGATTTGGGTTCGCTGACGTTGTTTTTTTTTCACTGTAAATTGATGTCTTGAAACATAAAGTCAAAACTTTAAAGTGATAGTTTAAAGTTACTCACCCTCAGGCCATCCAAGATATAAGTCACATTTTTCTTGAGTAGAAGAGTAAAGAAGATTTTTAGCTGAAACCTTGGTCCTTGGTGATTCGTATAATGCAAGTCAATGGGTACCGTCACTTTGAAAATAAAAAAGCACATTCAGAGCCTCAGGCAAACGATCCGGAGTGACGTCTGGTTCACGAACGAATCATTCTTTTGAACCGATTCTTTTTAGTGAACTATAGTGAACTAGATAAACCATTTCACCTAATTTGGGATGGGTTTGTGATGTCACGAACCCAGGAAGTAGCTCTTTGTAGTCCCTACGAGCCATTTTTGTAGGCATTAAACTGCCATCATTTTAAAAGACAGTATCTCTGTTTGCATTGAACTTTCAGCGTTGTAACTTTGCAGATATGCTCAAACAGCAACATTACACACCAACTATTAAAAAAGTGAAATCACAATCAACCACCCCTTTAACAGCAAATGTTCATTTTTGGGTAAACTGTTCCTTTAAGCATAATTTTAGTTGCTGAAAACATTCAGACGCTGGCTAAATTACGCTTCACCACAGACACTGAGGTATGAGTTACTGTAGTCTAATGGCTTCATTTGTTTTTTGAAGGCACTTGGGTAAATTGATAGGTGATTCTTGATGCCTTATAAACTGTATGGAAGCCTTCATTATGGGCACAAGTAACACTTTCAGCATGCTAATTTGTGCAGAACTGGTAATTAAAGAATGTTAAAAAATAATAAACTTGTGAAATTAGATTTTAAATGTATTTGTTTGCTTTGCAGACAAATCAGCGCAGTAAAAAACCCAAAGTGGCGAGGGAGAGGTTGACTGAAGTCGTATTTTATGGCACTTTTTTTCTGCATGTTTTACGATGTGGTTTTCTCAGGGCCATGTTTCCTCCACACAGCCACTCAAACGGAGGCAAAAATAATGAGTACAACTGCATGTCGAGTGGGTAACACGGAGAAAAAACCCCAGCACAATTAGGTGAATTAAGTCGGGCTGCGTTCTGTTCAAACTGAGTCTGATTTCCTCCATTAAATCGAGCAGGGGAAGCACTTTATAGAGCAGCACCATCACAGTGAATATCCCTGGCGTCAAAATAGCTGCTCTGTCGCCTAGCGCACAACTGTATTTAAACAACCTGATTAAGTTGAAATAAGCGCCCCACCCGAGAGGCAGTGAGTTATTCCTGCAAAGTACAGACGGCTTTACACCCCGCTGGCAAAGAAAACCCCTAAACGCCACACTGCTTTATGTTGGACTTTTCGAGGGTTTTAGTGTTCACGTCAGTAATTGTCATAAAAACAAGAAAGAGACTGCTGCTGTGTTTCTGAATTCTGTTTGATAGTCTGTTTTTATTCGTTTGTTTTTCAGTGTGAATAGAAGAAGTTCTAAATCAAGTTACTATTATAATTTTGATTCATATTTTTATTTGAGTTTTCATTTTAATCATAGTTTTAGTCATTTAGTTTATTTAGTATTAAAAAAATATATATATATATATATATATGGACATGTGTCCTATTATGTTTCTAAGCAATCAGACTTGCACTGAAGAAGTGACTCGAAGAAAAACTACATTACCCATGATGCCTTGCAGAAATGCACCAATCAGAGAGTTGCAATGAACGCTAAGCTCCACCCACTCCCATGAAGCACAGCGAATGATATAATCGAACCAGTCTTGCTACACTCCCGAAACACTTAAAAAATTAAAATACAAGAGCATATTTTGCAATAAACTTAAAACATATTGTTTCTATACAAATCAACAACTTTGACTAGTTTTATATTTCTTCATCGTCTTTAATTTGTCAAACGCTGGAACCAGCGGTGCTTAAAAAGTAGTCACATATCTGGCAACCTTTGTTGACGGAAATGAAAAATGTAAACTTAATTTATTTCAGCTACTTAAAGGATACGTTCGCTTCCAGAATAAAAATTTCCTTATAATTTACTCTCCCCCGTGTCATCCAAAACATGTTCATGTCTTTCTTTCTTCAGTCACAAAGAAATTATGTTTTTTGATGAAAACATTCCAGGATTTTTCTCCATATAGTAGACTTCAATGGTGGCCAATGGTTTCAGTGCAGCTTCAAAGAGCTCTATAGCTCCTCAAAGAGGAATAAGGGTCTTATATAGTGAAAGGATTGGCTATTTTCTGAAAAAATGTATATTTATCCACTTTTTAGCCACAAATGCTGGGCTTGCTCTAGCTCTGCGATGCGCATCTTCTTCACACATTACGTAATCCTGTTGGAAAGATCACGCACGGTTAGTTCTTCGTCTTTGTACTTTGGTTAAAAACTCCAACTTAAAAATCGTCCGACATTTTTGTTTTACCTTTTTTGTAAAGGCGATGACTTTTTTGCATGTTGTCTTTGTAAACACTGGACCTTTCCAACATCACGCATGCGCATCGCAGAGCTAATGCTAGCCAAGCATTCGTGCTTAAAAAGTGGATAAATATAATTTTTTTCAGAAAATGACTGATCATTTGGTTAGATAAGACCCTTATTCCTCGGCTGGGATCGTGTAGAGCTCTTTGAAGCTGCACTGAAACCGTTGGCCACCATTGAAGTCCACTATATGGAGAAAAATCCTGGAATGTTTTCCTCAAAAAACTTAATTTCTTTGCGACTGAAGACAGAAAGACATGAACATGTTTTGGATGACACGGGGGAGAGTAAATTATAATGAAATTTTTATTCTGGAAGTGAACGTATCCTTTAAGTAGCTGAAATAAATTAAGTTTACATTTTTCATTTTCGTCAACAAAGGTTGCCAGATATGTGACTACTTTTTAAGCACCGCTGGTTCCAGCGTTTGACAAATTAAAGACGATGAAGAAATATAAAACTAGTCATTTAAAGTTGTTGATTTGTATAGAAACAATATGTTTTAAGTTTATTGCAAAATATGCTCTTGTATTTTAATATTTAAGTGTTTTGGGAGTGTAGAAAGACTGATTCGATTATATCATTTGCAGTGCTTCATGGGAGTGGGTGGAGCTTAGCGTTCATTGCAACTCTCTGATTGGTGGATTTCTGTAAGGCATCCTGGGTAAAAAAATGATCGTGATTTTAACGGTAAAAAACTGTGAAAATGCTACAGTAAAAACCTGTGAAATGGTTAACGGTAAGTTCCTGTAAAATTTACAGGGAAAACCGTAAACTGAAGTTCCCAGAATTCCCTGCATTGCATTTCAAATTTTGTTTGAATTTGATGTATTTTCTTTGAAATAACTATGTTTCTTCTTAGTTTTTTCTTATCGGTTATGTTTATTAGGGTTGTATGTTACATCTAATGTTGTTAAATGAATATTTATTGCATATTTAAGTTTAATGAGTCTCACCATGATGGTGTTTAGTGTTTGTGTGAATGACACTGTGCACCTTCTATACTGTATATGTTATTATTTAAAAGCTGCTTGTGATGGGCTTTGGTTCATCATGTGACTTTCTCATCACCACCTGCATTTGGTGGATATCAGTGTATTTCAAAGGTACAAAACAGATTTCAGTACTTCAGTAGGTTGGTATATTAACATTATAGCAGTTACTAAAATTACAATATTTAACTGTAAATTTAAGTTAAAACCGTAAAACCTAAAATGTTGTTACTGTATTTTTTACGGTAGAATTCCGGCAACCACAGCTACCGGTTTTTTACCGTAAATTTTACAGAATTTTTTTTACTGTGTAGTTTTTCACTTCTTCGAGTCACTTCTTCAGTGCAAGTCTGATTGCTTAGAAATGTAATAGCACACGTCCATAGTTTTGTACGGGACAAAATATGTCCCAAATCCAGTCTCCACCCCCCAAACCCCTAACCTCAAGTATGGGCAATAGTAATAGTGATGCTTGACTTAGCAAACTCCACTAATAATTAATATGAAGTGGCTGCTCTGTGTGTGTGTGTGGGTGAGACAGGCAGTCTGTTGACACTGGGCGTCTCCACGGAAAAACAGATCGTCTTGCTGACGCTTCGTCAGACCATCAGCACCCCCCTCCCTCCATTCACTGCAATTGAACACAGCTGTGTGTCTGATATCTGTTCAGAGAGCATGTCTGTGTGCTGAAGAGACCCTCAAAGAGTGCAGTAAACACTACATCACACACTCTGCTGCATTATGCTGTCATTGTGATGTGGAGTGGGTGGATTTCATTTGGTACCAGACGCTTTAAATTCCCAGGTCAACACAACAAATAGCAAACGACACACAACAAATGAAAGCGGCTTCTCTGAATCAGACTGTGATATTTCTAGTTTATTTGTGCAATTATTATATTATAGTAAGAGATCATATTATTATATTTTATTATATTACAGTAATTATATTATAGAAGGGACAATTCTTAATAATTTTGAAAATAAATTTGCAATGGAAAAACAAAACGAGCAATCTAAAGCCACTATTTGTAAAGTCTATTCAATGCCATAATATTGTCTGAAGTCAATAAGGGGCTTATATTATACTATATCAGCAAATATGAATATGCAATTAATTGTAATTTAATTTTGATTAATTATCATATTATGTAAAACATTGTAATGGAAATCTAGGTGAAATTTGGGATATCTGAGATTAAAAAAATAGTTAATTTTGTACACTATAGACTCACACCTGACCCTGAATGAATCCATGTTTCATCTGTACCAGAGAGAGGGAGAAAGCTGACATATTGATATATTTTTCCTCTGCGGTGTCATGAAATCTATCGTTTTCAAACCATCACCACAGTCATGACACCCAAACAAACCCACACACACAGAAAACAAATACCCACACACACACATAAATAAACACACCTACACACACACAGTCATTTTTACTGAAAATATGAGCCATAAACCGCGAGAATGAACGTGAACGTGAAATCATTTCAAAAATCATTTTAAAATATCAACTATGGAAGTCATTTTTAACTTCTTATTAACTTCCACTCTTTATTATGTCTTTTCAATGTCACAGTATTGTCTAAACTTCAATAGGGGGATTTTCCTCTGCAAATATTGATATGCAATTCAATTGTGACTCATCATAACATGTAATTAATTAAAAAAAATATGTTAGTGGATATTTAGTTGAAATTTGGCTTATTTGAGATAAATAAATAACTATATATATATATATATATATATATATATTAGTGCTGTCAAACGATTAATCGCGATTAATCGCATCCAAAATAAAAGTTTTTGTTTGCATA
>JAFVLL020031806.1:0-18447 GCA_021397915.2 Tor tambroides
AACTCACATGGAACAATGTTCTTGTATCGGTTTTTCTTCTTGTTCTCTTTGGTCTGACCAATCAGACATTCATCCAAGGGGCGCAAATTCTGCAGGTTCTTTGAAAGAAAACAATATGCACATCAAAATGTATTTTTTATATCCATATTAGCATCAAAGGCTATATTCATGCCAAAATAAAATAAAATGTTCAAAAGGTTGGGATCAGCAATATTGTTTAAATGTTTTTGAAATAAGTCTCTTATGCTCATCAAGGCTGCATTTATTTGATCAAAAATAGTCAAAAAAAAACAGTAATATTGTGAATTATTATAATAATTTAAAATAACAATCTTCTATTTTAATATTTAAAATGTCATTTATTCCTGTGATCGAAGCTGAATTTTCAGTATCATTACTCCGGTCTTCAGTGTCACATGATCCTTCAGAAATCATTCTAATATGCTGATTTTCTGCTCAAGAAACATTTCTTCTTATTATAAACGTTGAAAACAGTTGTGCTGTTTAATATTTTTATGGAAATACTTTTTTTCAGGATTCTTTGATGAAAAAGTTCAAAAGAACAGCATTTATTTGAAATGGTTACTGTCTTTACTGTCACTTCTGATCAATGTAATGCATCTTTGTTGAAAAAAGTATTACATTTCTTTTTACAAAATGCAGTATTAAACTTCTGCACATAAAAATGTTCAAATATGCATGAAGTAATTTAAGGGGGTTTATAATTTCTTGTAACTGAAGAAAATGTTCTAGTATCAAAAAAACACAGACTTTATCTATACATATATAGTACAATGAAACATTTTCTGTACCTCAAACTCTTGCAGAGGAACTTTCTGTTCCAGCAGGCCTCTCATCATACGAACTATAGTGTTGAGGTTAGTGGATGTATAATGACCGTCAGGAACCACTTTAACCAGCGGCAGAGACGTCAACTCTTCCTCAGTGACAATGGGTCCATCTGAGAAACAGATACCATTTACAATGAGACAAACCAATTCAATGAATAAGATCTGAGCTTTACAACCCATTTGTAACAAAGTACAATAAGAAAACTGTCAATTTCTCTGTATAAAAACAGAGTGGTTTCAACAGCAGACTGACCTGCAGTGAATTTAGAGTTGATGTTCTCTATGGGCAGCTCATCACTCCCCCATGTGATCTCATCCTCATCCAGCTGACCTGATGATGACTGCAGGGCACTAAGAAGAGAGGGAGATTTGATCAGAACAAACCTGCTAGATTTAACCCTGGTTGAGTTTAAGAGCACATAGCTATTTAACAATTAAGTTTATGTCACTATAATATGCTTAAGTACAAATAGCCTGGGTTCAGTTATGTTAACTAAATATGAACTGTTCTGGTGGCTTATGTCTCAAGTAGCTTCATAAAAGCTTGTATTTGTGAAAATCTTGTTGATAAATAGGAAAATGAACTGATTTTCCCTCTATTTTCTCAATTTAAAACATAACCTGAACAAGCTGCAGATGTGAAATTACTCAAAGAGTCATTTGAAAATTGCAGAGCTGTTTTCCTCACCTGTTGTTCAGTGGAGCATCAACATTTTCTTCCTTCCACTCAGCCTTCCGAGACGTCTGAAAACAGAAGAACATAGCATGTAGTTCAGACAAACAGATGCATTGTTTTGCAAATCAATACAATCACCTCAACGTCCATTGTTATTTAAATCAGTTCTTAGGAACTCTGTTTGTCTACTGTAAAACTGCAGATATTAAAAGTTTTATTACAGATGGCTGTACCTCTGGGGAGTCTTCCGGCAGAGACGAGCCATCACAGTCTGTGTCCTCTGATAGGTCACCACTTCCTTCTGTTCCCTTCCCTTTCTCTAGAGAGCCTGTGTCATAGTCTAAAACACACACACAGTGTCCTGATCATGTAAATGCCCCAGTATCACATCTGCAGGTGACATTCAGATGAGACATCTGCCAGAATGATGTGTCTTGTGGGGTTATTATAGGTAACTAAAACTAAAACCATTAAAAAAAAATAAATAAATGGTTACACTTACAGTACACATACTCACAGTGTACTTAACCAAGAACAAGAACAGGGGTTAAGGTTAGTTTTAGGGGTAGTTTCAGGTTTAGTACCTGGTTATTACCCAGTTATTGTAACTGATATAATAAGTACATAATATATACACATGGAACAGGACTGTAAAATAAAGTGCTACTAAAATATTTTCATGAAATATCTTTACTTGAAATAAAATAAACTAAGTGAAATTGCTAAAATATGCTTACTAAAATACACAAAAAAAATAAAATAAAATATCTAAAATATTTACTAAATTAAAAAATTACTACAACTTAAATTAATAGAAATGCAGAAATAAAAATACAAATTAAAAACAAAATTGATAACATTCATTACTAAAATTAAATTGAAAATGGAAAATGTATACATACAATATAATATTTTATTAAAATATATTTATATATAAACTTTTAATAAATGCATTATATTAAAAATGCAATGCATCAAAATATTACAAATAATAATAATAATAATAATTCATTAATATATAATAAAATTGAAATAAACTAATTAAACATTTTAATAAAAACTATAATAGTACCTCTCGATACTAAAATCAGGCTGGTCATGTGATCTTTACTGTACCTATTGGAGGGAGGGGAGGTGGGTTGGTCTTGCTTCGCTCTGATGGCGTCTGGATTTTTGTCTTCACACCACTGTCCTCACTCACATCTGAAACAGATTTTTGTACGACTTTTTTGTAAGATTTTTGTACAATATTACTCTTTTATGCAATAAAAATACAAAAAATATATAGTACACGTTTTTGATACATATCAATTATAAAAATTATTTAAATTAAATGTTATGTTTTTCTAAAGAACTCTATTTTTGTTAAAAATATTAATTTAAATAACTGAAAATTGAAATAATTTTATTTAAAAATATTTTAATTTAAAATATACATATTTAGTAGATATATTTTTTTAAATATCTACAAAAAAAATTTAAATTCATATTTATATTTTTATATATTATTTTAAAAATTTATATTTATATTTGATATTTTAAATATGAATTAACGTGAGATTGTTAACATGCAGGCCGTACCGTTGTTGCCATTCACACCGTTGGATTTGAGAGGCAGAAAGCCCATGTACGTGTTTGGCATTTGGTCAGGTGGACGGGAGACGATGAGGTTCACCAAGCCTTTAGCTTTACGGATGGTGGTGACGGCTTTAGAGTGAGACACGCCGATCATCAGATCCTCATTCACCTGTACATAAGCGCAGCCACAGAATTAGCTTTCATAACTTAAAAACAATGCATTACATTTTTCCAAAAACACTGGTTACTCACTTTCAGTAAACGATCGCCAACCTGCAACGTTCCCGCAGTGTCTGCGGTGCCTCCAGGGGTGATGGACTTCACGAAAATACCCCTCTCTCCACCAATCACAGAAAAGCCCAGGCCTCCTGCTGGCGGCTTATCCAACTGCAGCTTCACAATCTGCTCCTGTAAACACATTAGACCAGAAAAAAGTGAAATAAAGGCAGCAGAATGAGATGATAAACTGACAAAGAAATCACATTAATAATTACAATGAATTCAAAGACACAAGGAGCCTCAACGTTTGCCATCTGCTGTGGTGTTTCCTCAAAATCGACTCTAATTCCTCTTGCCAGTTCCTCTTGTAGCTAACAGACCGCAGAAATCTGACCTGCCTGTGTGACCTGCCTCAGTTTAAATTTCAGGCCGTTTGTGTCCCGTCTGACACACCACAAAATAGCAGCACCCATACTATAATATCACGCCTGAGAAGTTTCTGTTTCTGAAGTCGGTCTATTTAGTGATAAAATATTTAGCCAGAGCTGCACCGATCAATATTAGGTAATAGTTTACTAGAAGTTCTACAGATCCTTACCTCAGCGGGACAGATACCGGAGAGGGCCTCTAATTCATTACGATCGTTGCTATGGAGATAACCTATGATACAAAGAGAGAAATGAGGCCACTGTGTATATTACTCAGCTTACAAGCAGAAGAATAACAGCACTGCTATCCAGAGCATCAGAAATGCCATCAAATCACAAGAAAAGAAAACAAATGATACAATTAATGAAAGCAATAAGCATTGGATCATGTGTTACAGTGATTTTACTATAGTGAAGAGGTGCTTTTAGCTTAAAAGTAATAAAAGAGACAAACATTTAACAATATAATATTGAAATATTAAATTCAATTTTTTTTTTCTTTTTAGAAACATTTTTCTTTTGTCATTTAGTTTAACTTTATGTAAAATAAAAATGTTAAAAACTATATAGACATATTTGAAAAATAAACAAAAATGACTAAATTAATTACTAAAACTATAACTAAAATTAAAATGAAAACAGAAAATATAAAGATAAAAACTATTTCAAAATATTAATAAAAACTATAATAACATATATCAATGATACTAATATAACACTGCTACCTGCCTATGACAAGCAATAAAAAAATAATATAATCTAATATAATCTATAATATAATATAATATAATATAATGAAGTTTTATAGTTTTAGGTTTTTGCTTCTGCTTGTTTGTGTGTAAATGACCAATGAGAATTCAGTAAGGAAATACGTACAAGAAAGGCAGCAAATCAGAAATCAGTATGCAAATATTATGATGACATCTTCACTGACAGTTACATTATTCCAAGATTATATCAATGTAAGTCAATGGAAACTTTACAAACTTTACATTTATCATTTATTTAACTCTTTGAAATTCACTGGCATATTTTATTAGATTTGATATTCATTTTCACAGTCTGTTTCTGAATATGAATAGTTGAGTTTGGGGTAGGTAGATTTTAAAATAATAATAATAATAATACTTTTATTCATCAAGGATGCATTAAATTGATCAAAAGTGACAGTAAAGACACATAATATTACTATGCATATTAATATACATTTCTATTCATCAAAGAATGCTAAACAAAAAAGTCAGAGTTTCCACAAAATTATTAAGCAGCACGACTGTTTTCAACATAAAAAAATTATTTCTAAAGAATTTCTTAAATCAGTGTATTAGAATAGATCATGTGACACTGAAGACTGGAGTAATAGAGTAAATTCAGCTTTGCATGACAGAAATAAATTACATTTTATAATATATTTAAATAGAACACAGTTATTTTAAATTGTAAAAATATTACTGATTTTTACAGCACTTTAATTAAATAAATGCAGCCTTGGTTAGCATAAAAGACCAAATAATGCACAAAAAAAAAAACACATATTGACCCCCAACTATAGAACAGTGATTAAATTCCGACAAAAATGTGCAGTTACTGCTATTAAATTCCTATTACACTTACCGTTCATGCTCTGTGAGACTTTAGGACTGATGTTATTATTTAGTAATGAAATCTGCTCCTCACCCGGAAAAACAGGCTTCCCATCCCTACGGAAATATAGTTAGATAGTGACACCTGTCCAGAAGTGTTACACATATCACATAACAACTGACAAAAAAGTCCATTAAAAGTATCTTTCCAACAGTTGAAAGTAACTGTGAAAAGTGTCTTTCGCGAAGGTGAAGCAAGTCATATCATGCGAGCAGCTCACCTGGTGGCTTTGAGACTCAGATTCCTCAGCGACAGCTGCAGGAGTCTGCGGCTCTCGCTCAAGGTCAGATCCTGTGTCGGAGCGCCGTTGATGTAGTGTATGATATCCAAGTGTCTCAAACTGCCTTCCGCAGAGGCTACGGATCCTGGGATGATGTCCTTTACGTACAGCACGCCCAACCCACTGTCACTTCCTCCATCGAGAACAAGACCTGCAAGAGACGCCCAGAAAACAAACACTTAGCTGCGCTAACCCTAACGCCACCTTTCTTTTGCTTTTTTGTCAGCAAGCTGAAACCTGACACCCTTATCTGGTGTGTTGTCTAACCCCATGAGCTCACTTTTCCAGTGAAAGGCAGGTGGGCTTTGTTTATTCTGATGGATATCTGTGTTTTTGCGTGACCCGGTAAAGCCCCGTTGACCTCTGACAGTCAGATAACACTAATGCGCCACACGAATCGGTCAAATGCTGCAGAATCCACTCGCCCAGCAGGATTCTGGGTATTTCTGAGAACATCGAAGGCATTGAGTGGTAAAGAGGAGCGGTTACTGTATATGTTGATGTTTCCATTACCTAAGGACTCGTCGTGGCACTGAAACGTGATGTCAGGAAGGAGGTGGGCCTCTATTGGTGGTTTGGGAGGTTCTAGGATGCGGCCAACCACAAGGTCTACGACTTTGGGGGCGGCACGAACCAGGTTGACCACCTCGGTGTGATTCATGCCAGACACATCTGTGTTATTCACCTATAAACAGAAGAAGAAAAATGATGATGCATTACAATGAGTGAAATGCAAGTTTTGCAGCTTTTACTCCATATCTTAGTTTTATATGGTAGTTTACTGATAGAGCGTACAAAATTAAACATATCAGCAAGAAAAAGGACTGATAAAAGTATTGATGACTGTTTTTTTTCAGGTGAGTTTGAAAATATTTGTCCAATTTAATGCTCTCTAAAACCAGAAGCTCCCTGCCATTAATGCTACCTGCCAGGGTTATTATAGTTAACTAAAACTAAACACCATTAAAAATATCATTATTTGAAATAAAATAAATGTTAACTGAAATAAAATAAAAAATTGAAATATTAAATTAAAATATTTATTTTAGAAACATTTTCTTATGTCTTTTAGTTTAACTTTATGTAAAATAAAAACGTTAATAAAAACTATATAGATATATTTGGAAAAAATAATAAACAAAATGACTATATTAATTACTAAAACTTTAACTAAAATTAAAATGAAAACGGAAAATATAAAAATAAAAACTATTTCAAAAATATTAATAAAAACTATAATAACATGTGAATAATACTAAAATAACACTGCTACCTACCTATGACCAGCATTAAAAAATAAATAAATGAATAAAAGTAAAAATTTAAAATATACACTATCATTTAAAAATTGCCGAGATTTTTGTATTTTATTTTTTTAAGAAAAAAATTAATACTTTTAATTGTAAGGCCTCTAACACTAGCTTGCTCTACTCTTTTTCTATTCTATCTGTTATTCTTTTAATTTATTATATAATCAAAAAAAAAAACCTTGCTACATAAATGACTAAATGTACTTTTATTCAGCAAGAATGCATTAAATTGATCAGAAGTGACAGTAAAGACATTTTTAATGTTACAAAACATTTTCAATTGTAATAATATTTCACAATGTTATTGTTTTTACTGAATTTTTGATCAAATAAATGCAGCCTTGGTGAGCAAAAGAGATTCCTTTCAAAAATGTAAAATCCTACCCGGCCCAAAATTTTTAGGTGATATAAGTTGAAAATTTCAAAAGAAATTGATACATACATAAAATAGTTATTTTTTCTGTGTTGATGTATTGTTTCTATTGAAGCCCGTTTCCGCCACTGAATAAAAAATAAAAAAGGTCACTGCGATTTTTTCTCTCAAATTCTGACTTTTTTTCTCATAATTGCAAGTTTACATCTCGCAATTCTGACTTTTTTTCTCGCAATTGCAAGTTTGTATCTTGCGTTTCTGACTTTTTTCCTCACAACTGCAAGTTTATATCTCACAATTCTGAGGAAAAAAGTCCAAATTTTGAGATAAAAAGTCGCAATTACCTTTTTTATTTTTTATTCAGTGGCGGAAACCGGTCCATATGTTTCCTATGTTAAAAAAATATGTCTATGATTTTCCTTTAACTGGCTCCGTCAAGCTTTCAAACAGTTAGGAAATCTGCAAAGCTAGACAGCAGTAGACTCTGTACCATTATCATGCGATCCCCTGGACGCAGTCGGCCGTCTCCTTTAGCAGGGTCCTGGATAATGTCATGGATGTAGCAATTATTGTCATTCCCTTTGGTGAGAGTGAAACCTAAACTTCCTTTATCAGACTTCACCAGAGAAACCTTCAGCTCCACCTCCTAAAACGACAAACATTCCTGTCTTTAACACAGCAAAGAAGATCTTCAACACATGCAGGATATATTCCATTAGAAAGTCACAAAAGAAGATCATTTGGATTAAATAACACAGAGATTAAGCGTTTGTCATGCTAACGGTCACTCACAGGAATGAACTCATCCTCCTGGCCATGATCTGGCAGACAGAGGTTAACTGGGTTTGGCAGCGGTGGAGGAAGAGGGTCTGGACTGGGGCTCAGGATCCCGATCTCAGGCAAGGCTGGAGAAGATGACATACGAACTGCAGAGCTGTCCAAATCACTGGATGAAGATGATGAATGGAGGACACAGACAGGAAATGGAACATAATTAATAAGCATGCATTCTACGACATATATTGAGAAAATGTGAGCTGCTCCATCTAAAAGAAGGAAAACATATCAAGATATTTTTTCATAATTTTATTACATTGCATTTTCTGGATTACTACATTTCATTTTAATTGTTTTTATTTTTTCTTGTACTCTAATTAAACATTAAATTAAATTAAATTAAAATATTAAAATTAAAATAAATATAAAATGCTTCATAAGATCGACATTGAAACTAACAACCCGCCAAAAATAAATAAATAAATAAATAAAAAAAATTTAAAAAAAGGAAAACTGAAAGAACTAAAAAACCTGGGAAAAAAACAATATTAAAGTAAAAATATTATTTTTATTATACTATTTTAAAAATATTATAATTTTTTTGTTTATTATAAAAATGCTTTATGAGATTGAAACTAAGAAACAAAAAAAGTAAAAAAAAAAAACAATGTTAAATTAAAAATGAAATAAATTAAAATAAAAAAATGCTTTATGAGATTAAGGCTTATTGAAACTAAAATGCTTACTGAAACAAAAAATGTGAAAAAACTGATGTTAAATTTAAAAAAAAAAAATTAAAAAAAAAAATTAATGCTTCATGAGATGGGTACTAAAAAATAAAACATGAAAAAAACTGATGTTAAATTAATAATAAAAAATAATTATAAACATGCTTTATGAAACTGACATTGAAACTAAAAAAAATAAATAATAATGTTAAATTAAAACCAAAATAAAGAAAATTAAATGTTTTATGATATCGCCATTGAAACTAAAACAAAACAAAACATGAAAAAAAAAAAAACTGATGATAAATTTAAAAAAAATGCTTTATGAGACTGACTTTGAATTGAAGGAAAAAAAAAAACTTGGAAATGGTGTAAGTAGCAGTTTTTACAGACTAATAGTTAATAAAACATATAAACCTGTTTCTGTCATTTTATTTTCATTTCTGTTTGTAAAAATACGGATGAAAGTACAGATGAAAATTAGCCAGTGTTGGCTAAATCTGGTGCATTTTACATATTGTATGTACTATTATTGTATGTACTATTAATGTGCATTGTACCTGATTAAAAAAAAAAAAAAAAAAAGACGTCAAAGCAAACTTCAGTCAAAAGAAGCCACGTCATTTTTGCCGCAGATCTCTATCACACTGTCAAACAAGTGTTTCACTGCTGCTGGCTGTCATGTTGTCTGACAGAGTCACATGATATAGACTGAGCAAAACACTCCCACAGGAGAGAATTAGTGCCGTCACTAATAAACTGAACTCTGTAACCTGGGCCCAATTATATTAAACTACCATGTCTGCTTATGCAAGAACAGTGTGTACTTCTAAAAGACTGACAAAGCCAAGTTAATAGAGGCTCTTACATGCAAGCACATATATGCTTTAAGAATAGATTTCTGACCTTCTGTTGACATCCGGTCTAGACATGGACTGACTGGGTGAGTAATAAGCTGATCGCACGGTGTCGTCCATATTGGCCTCGTATGGGAGTCTTCCCATAGGGGTCTGGTAGACACTCCGGTCCCAGGCTCGACTGGCCTGCTCCAGGTTGGCGGGGCTGAAGGCCTCCTCCAGCTCGTCGTTGTCTGTGCTGTCGCTGTAACTGTCCCTGCGACTGGGCGACTTCAGCATCAGCCTCTCCAGAGCCTCTTCCACAGCACCCACCGCCCGAGGGTGCTCCGTCTGAGGCGGGGAGCTCGTCTTGGGATCAGGCTGGGGCTTGGGACGGGGTTCCTTTCGTGGAGAGGGTACGGGAGTCTGGGGAGGGTCAATTGTAGATTTTATTTGAAATTATTTTATTTTATTTTATTTTAAATAAGATTTTATTTGAAATATCTCAAAACAGGTAGGCTGTTAATGTAAAAACTGAGGTGGACCACTGGCGTGTTACTGAGATAGCAATGAGAGATAATAAAATAAAATTACATTATATATAATTTTATTATATATAAAATTATAAAAACAGTTAAATGAATTTAATAAAATGTTAATGAAATATTAAAAGTAATTTAATATTAAAATTAAAATAAAACAAAACCCTAACCCTAAATACTAAAATAAAATTTAAATAAAATAAATTAAATAATAAAAAAATAAACAAATAAATAAAAAAGGATAATAAAAGGTAACAAAACTCCATAAAATAAAACATCAAAACAGAATAAGAAGCAAAACAAATTTCTAAACTTAGTACAACAAGATAAAATAAAATAGTAATATCCTCAATTAAATAAATACTCAAAATACTCAAAAACTCAAACTAAATAAAATGAAATGAAATACTCAAAATAAGAATTAAATAAAATACAACAATAACCCTAAATATTAATTAAAAGAAATAAATTGGCATAAAAAACGTTGTAAATAAACAAACAAACTTAGTTTAGTAAAATAAAACAAATACAATGAATACAATTAGGAAATTCACAAAATAAATTATGACTTGAAATAAAAGAAAGCTAATAAAACAAACAAACAAATAAATAAATATGCTAAAAATTAGAAATAAAAAAAAAATATATACTCAAAATAAAAAAAGATAAAAACTCACTTATAAATTTTATAAAATAATCAAAATTAAAAATAAAATACAACAAAACCCTAACCGTAAATAACATAAAACTCATTTTATTTAAAAAAATAAATAAATAAATATATAAATAAAAATGCTAAAAATAAATTAAAAACAATATACTCAATAAAATAAAATACTAAAAATAAAAAATAAAACTCAAAATTAATAAAATTAATATTAATAAAATTAATAAAATAAATAAAAGAATATAAATTAAAATACTCAAAATAAAATACAACAAAACCCTAACCCTAAATAACACAAAACTTATTAAATCCTTATTTTTTTATTTAAAAAAAACAAAAACAAAACAAAACAAACAAACAACAAAAAAAAACACAATACTCAAAATAACACTCAATAAAATAAATCTGTCTTTTATGGTGCCACTACTTTTTTTATCATGGAATATGTGTAGCTGTAATTTGCATTATGTCTTTTCCTGATATTCTTGAGTGAAAACCAAACTTAATATTCCTTTAGATAAAGGAATGTGATGCATGGATGTGAATTAAGATGACTGAGTCTTACTTTAATGGCAGGGTCCATCTCAGGTAAGACCCCTGGTGCAGGTCTACACAAGTGAAGGGTCACCTCTTGTCCTGTGCCCCTCAGAGCAGAGATCACCTCCTGACAAACCCAGAAGAAGAAAAGAAGAAAATGTTTTAATAATGCTGTTTTTTGTTTTGTTTTTTAGAATGTAGTAAGTATAGGGTTAACGCACATGTTGTGACAGTCCTTTGAGTGACGTCTGATTGACACGCAGAATCACATCGCCCACTTCGATGCGGCCACTCTCAGCTGCTGGCTGCCCTGGAAACAGCTTCTTGACCCGGACCATGCTGGAGCTCACAGGCTCTCCGGGAACGTTCTCCTCACGGCTGAAACTGAAGCCCAGACCGGACGTGTTCTTCAGCAAACCCACCTCGAATGTGTTATCTAGAGGGGGTAAACAAGAAAGAGGACACTGATTTGCTCTTCTAAAGTTTAAAAACCAGCCCACATGTTTAACCTCTAGCACATTTTAATATGTTCGTCAACAAGTGCGTCGATTCCACCTCATACCTGGAGTAATGAAGTTGTACTCAGCTTTCTTTGGAGGTGGCGGTGGTGGCATCTCCTCTGAGGCTGCATTCTGAGGTTCAGAAGTGCCTTGTGGGGTCAGAGGGGCATGGATGCTGTCTTTTGGGGGCTGACCTTTCTCCATCAACAGATGC
Source organism: Tor tambroides (assembly GCA_021397915.2). Lineage (NCBI taxonomy): Eukaryota > Metazoa > Chordata > Actinopteri > Cypriniformes > Cyprinidae > Tor > Tor tambroides. The sequence goes on from JAFVLL020031806.1 coordinate 12,161, forward strand.
ACCACCTAGACAGTGGGAATTTATTTTGAAAAACAAGGTTAAGCTTTCAGGGAAGCACAGTCCTCTAGGGGGTGCAGTGCAGCCTCAGACCCAGAGTTCTCACCTGTCCAGTGTCTCTCAGCATCTCTACTGCCTGTTTGTGAGTCGCTCCTTCAAGACTCTTCCCATTCACAGCCACAACACGATCACCTATATGACACAAAATCAACACAGAGGCTTATATAAGTTTAATTTTTGTAACTGGGAATCTGAAAAATATAGATCAACTTAACCCTCTCTTATTATTTAATATATAAAATAAATAATAATAATTAAATAATTATTATTTAATTTATATATTATTCTATATTAATTTCATTACTATATTAATATTTCATTTTTTTAAATAAATTATGTTGTATTATATTATATTATATTATATTATATTATATTATATTAGCATCTATCTATTTTTCTGAACTGCATGTCCTATGCAGGGTCATGGGAAATTAATATTACATTTTTATTTAATTTATAAATGATATAACATTATATTATTTTATACTGATGTATATGTATTCGTAATATTTGCATACTGAATTTTGAATTGAATAATGAATTGTCATTGGCTTTTTACATTAAAAGCAAGAGTCAAAAGCCTAAATCTATAAAACTTGTATAAAACAAGAACTGAGTCTTATTATTCTATTCTATTCTATTTATATATCCAAGCTGCTTATAATATTAATATCCTGCCACCCTACATGGGACATATTATATTATAAAAAAAGAAAATGTAGCATATTTTTAATATGGCATTATTTCTGTAAAATAAAATAAATTTCATTTCATTTTCATTTTCATTAAAAAATGTGAAATGACAGCAATTTTTAAAATAAAATTATATTATATTATACTATATTATACTTTTATATTATATTATATTATATTATAAAATAAAAGTAAAATGACAGCAATTTTTAAATAAATTGTATGATTTTTTCAAATAAAATTTGCATAAATTACATTTAGTACAACAATGACGTATACTTAAAACTATACATATAAATAATTCCTTTTTACCTTTCTTTATCCTCCCATCTAGCTCAGCTGCTCCTTTAGGAATGACACCTTTGACATATATCCCTCCATGCCTCACTGTTGTATTTGATCCACCCTGAGACAGACAAACATGTTAATATATCCAGAAAGAAAGGCATTATGGGAAAAAATGTCTATGCTTTGTGTTCTGGGTCTATGCGTGTATTAAGAAATCAATTGGACATGCTCATTTTATAATTTCTAGATTATGAGTTAACCATTTTCAAAAGATGATAATTGAACTAGATTGAACCATCTAATAAAATCAGCGACACCCATCCTTACAATCATAAAGCAAACCGCTTGATTTCTTGAGTTGATGATTAATGCATTTCATTGCAGTATTCTGAAAATACTAAATTAAAAAAAAAAAATTAAATCATAAAATCACAAGGCCTACATATCACCGCATACTTGTGAATCTCAAAACAGATCACTGTAAAATCACACCGCAGACAAGCGAATGCAAATCCATGCAGGCATTAGTGCTTCTCTGTTATGAACACAATAAATCTGTAAATGTGGCATGTTGTCTTGGCCGTGCGTGTTTCGGCACTTTGCTGTACCTACTGTGTTTCGCTTTTACCATTAGTGAAGGAGCCAATTCAAATGCCTGTAAAAATCTGCATGCAAAGAGCCAAATCTACTTTCCCAAAACTGAAGCCAAGCGAGGAGCTTCAGAAAGGCGCGAGGGCTAAGGGTACAAAAACAACACCACACACACACAAAAAGTAAGTCAAAGGGAAACAAAGGAGAAAAAAAAAAGAGAGCGGAAACCTTTCCGAACAGTACCGTGACACTAACGCCCAGACTGCTGTCTATTTTGGACAGCTCAACGTCAAATAGATCTCCAGGCTGGAGGCTATTGACTTCTGGGCTACTAGCGCTTAAAGTCTCCGTGACGATGTTGGGAGAAAGCCCCTGTAAACAGAGAAGAGCTGGGTAAATGTAAGGCCGTGCACAGCCGTACACATGCAAGGGTCAAGGGGTCAGAGGTTAATGGCGTTGACATGCAAAACTGCATTGCATTTACATTCAGAAATGCAATTGGGAAGAAAGGCAGCGAGGGACGGTCACAAGCAGTTAGAATGTTTTTACTGATATCTGACATTTGTGTGTATGGAACATAAACGGTGATATTAGCTTTTAAAGGGGAGGTCTAATATGTGGAACTGAAAAATATGAAATTCAATATGTGATACACCATGCACTAACCAGGAGCGAAGTGAGTTTTTGATCTAAACAGACTTTATGGTGGAGTTTGGGGTCAGTAAGATTTATTTATTTATTTTTGAATGAATGTAATACTTTTATTCAGCAAGGATGGATTAAATGTATCAAAAGTGACGGTAAAAGACATTTAAAAAAAATAAAGTAATAAAAGATGTATTTAAAAAAAGAATGTATTTTAAATAAATGCTGTTGTTTTGAACTTTCTACTCATTAAAAGAATCCTGAAAAATGTATCCCAGTTTCCACAAGAATATTAAGCATAACTAGATATTAAGAATAACTGTTTTTAACATTGATAAGAAGAAATGTTTCTTGAGCAGCAAATCAGCAAATTGTAATGATTTCTGAAGGATCATGTGCCACTGAAGACCAAAGTAACGATGCTGAAAATTCAGCTTTGCATCACAGGAATAAATTACATTTTAAAATATATTCAAACATAAACCAATTATTTTAAATTGTAATAATATTTCACGTTATTACTGTTTTTGTTGTATTTTTGTTCAAATAAATGCAGCCTTGGTGAGCATAAGAGACTTCTTTCATTAACATTTAAAAGAAAGAAAAAAAATCTTACTGACTCCAAACTTGGCCTAAGTACCTCTTTCAATGCAAATCTATGGGAAATTAAGGGAAATTGCTTAGAAAGGTAATAAAACACCTCTCCTCAAAAATCCGCACTATTTAAGGTACTATCGATTTCCCAAAAGATGCAAGAGTTTGAGATCCCTAACCCTAGAACATCCTTAAAAGCCATTTTCCTAGGCAAGTGCCACTATACATGTTGATTTCATTTTTTAAAACCTGTCTGATTGCACTTGGTTAGAACACAGTGTAAATGTGAAATATGTTTAAAAATCCCAAATTATGTTCTGCATCTGATGGCATGTGGGGAACTCCAAGGAGGGATGGAATGAGCAAGGAAGGATTGTCCTATTATTCCAAAAAAGCAATTTAATATTTTCTGTGAAGTTTAAACATCTTAAAAAGCACAAAGTTCATATCAAACAAATGCTGACTAGAAGCTCAAAACCTTGAGGTGAGAGTCAAAGTTCATTTAAATCGCTACAGAGACTGATTCTACCTTTTTAGTCTTATGTTTCTCTTGGCTACTTGAGTATGTGTCTTCATCCATGTCCGAATCCCCTCTGTCTGAGTATTCCAGCTCTTTTGGAACATCTGGCACTTTGGATTTTCTGGTTTTAGGGGGTAAAGCTGGTGGTGTAGCTTCAACAGAGGGTTTACTGTCAGCGGGGAGCGACTGTGCGGGACCCTCGGTGGGAATGTTGCGATGGAATCCATTGAGATTTGTTTGTAGGAGGCCGGCGCTCTCTGTCCTGGAGTCCTGCGAGCTGATGCTCCCCTGTCGAATGGACTGAGGAGGAGACGTTTTGCTGGAGACAGCAGGAGGAGGGCTGGGGGAGCGTGTATGTTCTTCAGAGGAAGAGTCGACGTCTACTTCCTGATTTTGTGGGGCTGATTTGTAGCGATGGATTCCTGATGGAGAGTCTAAGAGAAGCAAAAAGAGCCTTTTTTACGGTACAGTCATCTAGATAACACAAATTTCTCCAGAAAAGTCTATTCCGGTGAAATCGCACTGCATTGTGTATACAGTTCTTACAAAAGGGCCAATATATTATTTATATTACCTGGAAACAGTCTCTCTTTAGGTTGAGAGACCATCAGTGTGACATCATCAGGGGCATTCTGCAAAATCTCCACCACAGTGTCATGTGACAGGCTCTCCAGACTGACATCATTCACGCTCAACAGCCTGTCACCTTCAGGAAAAGAAAGAAATGTGTTATAGCAACCTTACAATGAACAATCTAAGACATTTAAAGCATACTACAAAATGAAGTAAAATATATAAAAAACTTTTTTTTTATTTTTTGTTTTATTTCAGCTAGTTGCCAAGGTAACAAATTATTTTCATTTAGTTTAACTTGACATTAAAACAACTAAAACTGAAATAAAAATCAATAAAAGAAATATTAACATTTTTAAAAAACAAAACATAATACGAAGAAACCACAGAACAAGAAAAAAACTAAAACTTTAAAACTAAAATGAAAACAGAAAAAAAACTACTTAAGCTACAATAGTATCTCCGCTATACTAAAATAAAACTGTTCTGGAATCATTTAGAAAGTTCTGGGAATGCTTTGAACAAATTGAAAGTCAGGATTATAGAATCATTCACAGAGTTCTGGAAATGTTCCAAAAATTCAAGCTTTTTTTTCCCCAAAGTGTTCTGGAATTTGGGATTATTCAAATTTTCTATGTGCCATTTTAAAGGCATTTTAGAATTATTTTAAAGCATTAAGGATCATGCAAGAGCTGTAAAAGCATTTAAAGTATACTAAATTGGAAGTTAACCTTCAACCAAAAATTCTAGAATTGTTCAAAGAGATTTGGAACCACTGTTCCATTTTTTTTTCTTTTTTGTATCATTCTGGAATTGTTCAAAGGATTATAGAAGAGCGTTCTTTACATTTTCTAAAAGTTTTTAAAAATCAGTTAAAATTATTACAGTTATTTAAAGAAAGAATTTTAATTTAGCAAGTTTATATACAATATTTCTGTTAACTCTGTAAACATCTCCACTAAAACTGATGCCACTTTCAACCTCAAAATTCAAACAACTACATAAAAAAAATAAAGAATCAAGGGTGGAAACCAGACTGCTCTTCTCTCCAATTTCATACCTGGTTTCAGACAGCTGTTGATATCTGCTGGTCCACCTGGCGTGATGGAGCTGATGATGGTGCCGAGGTCCTGACGGCCAGAATTCTCTCCGCCTACGACCTGAAAGCCTGAAGCACAACACAAACCACACACTTCATTCTACTATATCTTGCTACAAAAAGACAAATGTCCAAAGAGTCAAAGTTGTCTTACTCAAACTATCATTTGTGCATATACTAAATGTATTTCTCTTATCAGTGACAGACAACCTCTTATTCAGGTCAAATCCTGATAAGATATTTAAGTGTAAGTCACCATCTGAGGCGGATGTAAAACAGCACATTCTCTCTCCCAGAGTGGGATTCATTAATCACAGTGTGTGAGCTGCGAGGACTGCCAGACCTCTGCACTATATCACACTACGCTTTATTCCTGTCAGGGGCGTGTGTGTGTGTGTGTGTTTTGATAATCCGGACGTTTAACAGCATTTCTGTGTCTGTGGATCTCCATTCTGACTGGACATGTGAACCCGTCTCTGCAGCAGAGGGTCTTGTTACTCACCCAGCCCATACTTGACGTCTTTCTTCAGATTTACAATCTGTATCTCTCGCTCTGGGGAGGGTAAGGCATGTACTTTCTTCTTCAAGGAGTCTGTGGGTGGGAAGAGGGCTGGGTTTTAAAACATTCATACATTCATACATAAACACACTTTGAGAACTTTGAGAAGGTTAATCCAAAAAACACAATTAAGAAGTTAAAACCCCACTTACGAATTTATATTTTCAAAATGAACAAAATAAAACAAACCAAAACAAGCATCACCAAGTGGAAAAAAAATAAAAAATCTCTACAGACCACAATGAGCACCGCAATGATCCTTCATTTAATTTTCATTTTTTTTACATTTTTGTAATACTTTTAATTTCATATCATTTTTTCATAATTTAGCTTTAGTTGCTTTAATAACTAAATAACATACATACATATATATATATATATATAATGTATATACATAATTATAATAAATATATAATTTGAGTTTCTAGTTTTACATTTTCTGATTTCAGTTTAATTTTATTTAAACTTTTAGTAATTACATTGTCTTTTTATATATTTTTGTAGTTTTTGTTTTTTTAAATATATGTTTGTAAAATTACAAATATACAATTTGTAAAAAATAAAATAAAAAAACAATGCTTTTTAATTTTAGTTTCAGCTAACTATAATTTGTTGACTAACTTTTTTTACTACTATTATACACACACACATATACATATATATATATA
>JAFVLL020031806.1:18547-35146 GCA_021397915.2 Tor tambroides
AAATATATTTGAAAAATCCTAAATTATGTTCTGCATCTCATTGCATATGAGGAACTCCAAGGAGGGATGGAATGAGCAAGGGAGAACTGTCCTATTATTCCAAAAAAAGCAATTTAATATTTTCTGTGAAGTTTAAAAAGCACACATCTCAAAGTTCATATCAAACAGACGCTGACTAGAAACTCAAAACCTTGAGGTGAGAGTCAAAGTTCATTTAAATCACTACAGAGGCTGATTCTACCTTTTTAGTCTTATGTTTCTCTTGGCTACTTGAGTATGTGTCTTCATCCATGTCCGAATCCCCTCTGTCTGAGTATAATTCCAGCTCTTTAGGAACGTCTGGCAATTTGGATTTTCTGGTTTTAGGGGGTAAAGCTGGTGGTGTAGCTTCAACAGAGGGTTTACTGTCAGTGGGGATGGACTGCACGGGTACGGGACCCTCGGTGGGAACGTTGCGATGGAATCCATTGAGACTTGTTTGCAGGAGGCCGGCGCTCTCTGTCCTGGAGTCCTGCGAGCTGACGCTCCCCTGTCGAATGGACTGAGGTGGAGACGTTTTGCTGGAGGCAGCAGGAGGAGGGCTGGGGGAGCATGTATGATCTTCAGAGGAAGAGTCGACGTCTACTTCCTGATTTTGTGCGGCTGATTTGTAGTGATGGATTTCTGAAGGAGAGTCTAGAGGCAAAAACAGGCTTGTTTATAGTATTGTCATCACGATAATACACATTTCTCCAGAAAAGTCTATTCTGGTGAAATCTTACCGCACTGTGTTGTAGTTCTTACAAAATGACCACATGCAAAGTCAAAATATTATTTCCATTACCTGGAAACAGTCTCTCTTTAGGTTGAGAGACCACCAGTGAGACATCATCAGGGGCGTTCTGCAGAATCTCCACCACAGTGTCATGTGACAGGCTCTCCAGACTGATATCATTCACACTCAATAGTCTGTCACCTTCAGGAAATACAAAAATGTAGAGTTAATCTTACACTGAACAATGTAAAATGTTTAAAGTGCTCTAGAATAGTGTTATTAAAGATTACTTAAACAAAAAAACAACAACAAAAAACTCATTTTAGTTTAGTTTATTTTAATGAAATAAAATAAACTAAATAAAAATTGTTAATATGTTAAATGGCTAATTTAAAAAAAAAAAAATCAAAAACAAGAAAAAAAAAAACTTCAAAGCTAAAATGAAAATAGAAAATATTTGAAAAAAAAACTTTCAAAATATTAATAAAAATTATATTAGTAGCTCAGTTATACTAAAACTACAAAAATAACAATAAAATCTTTTTTTGGATCATTCGGGAATTTTTCAAAGGATTACGGGAAAGCATTCCTTAAATTTTCTAAAAAAAAAGTATTCTAGAAACATTTAAAATTATTTTACAGTTATTTAAAGTATTACAAACAATAGTTATTAAAGGGGAAGAAAACATTTTAACTTGACTGTTTTTAGAATTTGAATTTAGTTTAGGTTTAAATTATTTGAATACACTGACAATAATTTATTAATTTAAATACTTTTAAGCCATTCTGCTGCCCCCTTGGATGTTTGCTGAGGCTCCCTTTTTGAGAACCACTGATTTAAAGCACGTTGAAATCACTTCAAAGCATATTATAATGATTTGAAGCATTCTACAATCCTTTAAGGCTAAGTTTGCATGAACTTCTGCATGAATTTCTGCACTAAAACATGACGCTTTCAACCGGAAAATTCAAAGAACTACATATAAGTAGAGAATCAAGCGTGAAAGCACCACTCCTTTCCACTCTTCTCTTCACTTTCGTACCTGGTTTCAGACAGCTGTTGATATCTGCTGGTCCACCTGGTGTGATGGAGCTGATGATGGTGCCCAGGTCCTGGCGGCCAGAATTCTCTCCACCTACCACCTGAAAGCCTGAGTGCAACACAAACCACACACTTCACTCTATCTTGCTACAAAAAGACAAATGTCCAAAGAGTTAGAGACGTCTTACTGAAACTGTCATTTGTGCATATACTAAATGTATTTCTCTTATCATTGATAGACAACCTCTTACTCAGGCTGAATCCTGATAAGATATTTCAGTGCAGGTCAACATCTGAGGCGGATGTATAACAGGACATTCTCTCTTCTGGAGTGGGATTCATTAATCACAGTGTGTGAGCTGTGAGGACTGCCAGACCTCTGCACTACATCACACTACGCTTTATTCCTGTCAGAGTCAGTGTGTGTGTGTGTGTGTGTGTGTGTGTGTGTGTGTATATGTGTTCCGATAATCCCGCCGTTTAACAACATTTCTGTGTCAGTAGAATTCCATTCTGACTGAACATGTGAACCCGTCTCTGCAGCAGAGGGTCTTGTTACTCACCCAGCCCATACTTGACGTCTTTCTTCAGATTTACGGTCTGTATCTCTCGCTCTGGGGAGGGTAAGGCATGTACTTTCTTCTTCAAGGAGTCTGTGGGTGGGAAATACCAAAGGGGAAGAGGTCTGGGTTTTAAAACTGAGTGTGTTCATTCATACAAACACACTTTCAGAAGGTCAATCCACCACAAACACAATTAAAAAGTTAAAATCCTATTTACAAATTTATATTTTCAAAATGTACAAAAAAAAAGCATCACAAAATGCTTGAAAAAAAATCTCTACAGACCACAGTGAGCACCACAATTATCTTTAATTTAATTTTAAAGGGGTCATGTAGTATGTAATTTTTGTAATACTTTTAATTTCATACCATTTTTTAATTATTTAGCTTTAGTAGTTTAAATAAATAAGTATATTTAATAAATAAATAAATAAATAAATAAATAAATAAAGTATCCTTAATAAATAAATAAGTAGCTTAAATAAGTAGCTTTAATTAATAAATAATTAAATTAATTATCTTTAATAAAGTAGCTTTAATAAATAAATAAAATAAATAAAGTACCTTTAATAAATAAAGTAGCTTTAATAAATAAATAAAGTAGATTTAATAAATAAATAAAGTAGCTTTAATAAAAAATAAATAAGTAGCTTTAAAAAAATATAAGTAGCTTTAATAAATAGAGGTTTTGATAGACAGACAGACAGACAGACAGACAGACAGACAGACAGACAGATAGATAGATAGATAGATAGATAGATAGATAGATAGATAGATAGATAGATAGATAGATAGATAGATAGATAGATAGATAGATAGATAGATAGATAGATAGTTTTTTATTTTTTGTAGTTTGTTGTTTTAATATGTTTGTATTTTCTTTATCAATTTGTTAAAAAAATAAAAAATGCTAGTTTCAAAAATTAGTTTCAGTTAACTAGAACCCTAACTTTTTTACTACTATTTACTTACTGCTATTATTATTATTATCTGACTCTTTAAATACATTTAGTACAGAACACAAAATGTAGCAATTTTTTTGTATTTAAAAAATTAATAATTATACAAAACTTACAAAATAAATGTGTATACTTGAAATATTTTTCTTTTTGAATTGATCAAATACAGAATAGTTAAGAAATACTGTATATATCTGTGATGTAACAAGTTGAAGAACTGGGAAGAGCTAGTGAAAGCAGGCTAACGCTTGCTCTGTGTATTTATATTGGCATTAAACATATCAAACACATGCACAGCTCTCCATAAGCTGGGCTAATCTTTCCTAACTAGAGTCTTGGTGCTAAGGGATGGCATTATGTTTGGCCCAGCTCTGATGTGCTATACTAACAGCCGTGGCCAGCAGCTCATTCTCGAGGATGAGGGAGATTAGCCCACAACACAGCCGTATATCAGAGCTGATAAAAAACACACAGCTTAGCGAAGCAGAATGCGTCTGAGCCAGAGACAGACGTCAATGAAACTAGAGCCAAGTGTGCGCGCGAGAGAGCAGAGCTTTTGAAAAAGATGTTCTCCATGCCATGTAAAACACCAGAGAAGACATAGCAATCCGGAGCATGTTGGATTTGGCAAGTTCTCATCAGACTTTGGGTTCCTGAGCTCTGATTAAGCGGAGGTCGGTGTCACTTGCAAGGTAAACTACTGTTATTGACATTAAAAACAGGCCTGTTTTGCTTCACGTAAAGTTCACAGCAATTTTAGCAGATGTTTGTGTTTTAGGGCCAGACCAGGACATGACATTTCCTACTAACATTTAGGACTTACTAAATTTGACCATTGAAAAGAAACAGATGACAGGCAGAAAAGTACAGCACAATGTGCTACACAAGGCTAAACGAAACAGAGATTGAATAGCGTACCAGTGATTCCTATGGAGGAGGCAGGAGTAGAGGGCACTCCAGAGCTGTGCATGCTCACACCTGAGGATCAGAGAAAAAGAAAAAAAAAAAAAATACAAATCAAGCACTAGACTGCCGCAACTACATCAAAAATGAAATATGTCTAAAAGGGGAAATTAAGTCTGATATCCTGACAATCACCTTCCTTGAGTCATTTTCAATATAAAGCAACATTTTAATGCACTTTTCTTTTTTTTTTTTTTTTACATTAATACTTTTTTTTAATTAGTACATTAATGCCTTCTCAATCTTAGCCATTGTTTGTTTCTTTTGCTTTTTCTTTTTTTGGTTTTATAAAAATGATAGCTTGACTTTGATTGGATCAAAAAAAATTAATTAAATTTTATTTGTCCATATTATTTGATCATTTCAAACGTTTCTATTTTTAATGAACAAACTGCTTAGTATTATTATTAATTATTAATACTGTTGTTATTTTGTTTTTTTGGATTAAAGAAATGAATATTTCTGTTCAACAAGAAAATATTAAATTGATCTTTGTTTTTATAATTGTCTTTATAATTAACAGTCAGGTCAATCATAATGTTATAAAAGATTTCTATTTTAACTAAACATTGTTCTTTTGATCTTTCCTGCTGCTGAAAATTCAGCTTTGCATGACAGGAATAAACAAATATAAATGAAAACAATTTTAAATTGAAATAATATTTCAGAGTATTAATGTGTTCACAGTAGTTTTGTTCAAACAATGCAGCCTTAGTGAGCATAAGAGATTTCTTTTAAAATATATATATTTTTTTTAAACTAAATTCCCCAAATCTTGTAAACGGTACTGTAGATTCAATACAACTTCAAAGTTATACCAAATATTTGTTGAAAACTGTTGTCTTATATTGTCATTTTAAATCAATAATAATGATTTCATCATGGTTAAAGATAACACAAAACAGTGTTTTCATTTTACATCATGTATTTCCAAATGAATTTCCACTAAACACTAACTGAATCATGGTGCTATGTACCAAAATGAAGAGATTAAAAAGTAAAAGAATTTTGTATGTCGCCCGAAAAAGAAAAATTATTTCTTTGGATTTATATGCACCAAAAAACTGTGCCCAATAAAACCTGGAACACGCATGAAGAAAATAAACAGGGTCAATTTAACCCAAAAACAATTCTTGAGCATGGTAAAAATCACTGTGGCACACAGCCTGTCAGTATAACATCAACCACATCCACTGAAAACCAGCATCAGCCAAACAGTGGCTTTTAAATTGTATGAAGGCTTGTATTATTCTCTGACATATAGAAATGCAGCGATGCATGTACAGGCCCATAAATTCAGACTGTAATCTCTTTATGGCATCTCTCTACATGCGGAGGAAGATGTTGAGAGGATTTGGGCTGCTGCTCTCTCTGATCTGACAGCGGCTGATGGGATGAAATGGAGAGGTAAAATGAAAAGATCAGTGAGGGAACAGAGGGAGAGAGCTGTTAAAAAGATAAAACGAAAGAGGCAGACAGCGGCCGACACCACAGAGAGACGCCCACTATCCTGACAGACTATCAGAAGAGAGAGACTACAAAGTAAGGAAGTTAGAGAACGTTCAAAAGCAGAAAGACACGTTCTTTGAGGGTGATGAGCCATGTGCGAGTGGAGATAAGAAAGAAACAGCCGGTCGTGTCTCGTTGTCCTCACCTACGACATACGCCTGTCCCGTGTCCTCACAGGAGGAAGAGTCAGACTCTTTCTTCAAGCTTTTGGGGCTCCAGCGGGGACTGTCATCGACCGTGCTGCTGAACACACTGATGATGCAGGGAAAAAAGAAAATGATCATGAAAATCAGCACAGAGGCAATTACTTCCAGCGGCAGAGTGGAATAAATGCAGTTATTTTCATTTTCTGATCAATCCATAATATTGCTGGAGCGAGGAACTCTGCAACACTGCATATTTACAAGCTGGAATTATATACTCAATTCATAAAAACTTGCTTGATTACAATCTGCTAAATCAAGATCTCACCCACCGAGCATGCATTACATCGTGGAGTCTAAAACATTACAATTATCTTCACAGCAACATAAAAATGTTTGCAAACATCTGCAAACACAGTTTCAAGACTGTCACTCTCACATACACAGCGGCTGTCTGTCTCCCATGAGAGCTGATTAATGCTGCTGGCCCCAGGCAGCACAGTGCCAAGCGACAGAGCAACAGAGAAATGCAGAACAGGAGAGTGCGACAGGCGTAAAAACATTAGAACACAAACTGCAGATGAGCGTGAGAGTGAGATGGGTATAAAAAACTAGAAGTAGCAGAGAAGGAGAGTGAGACGATGTAAGACAGTAGACTCAATGCCAATGTTTTGAAGAAATAAACCAAACTACAGCAGATTAGGAGAGTGAGACGTGTAAACTGGGTGCAAAGATACAAAAAAGACATAGCAGGATGCTAAAGTTAGTTATCTATTAGACATGACAAAACAAAATTTTACAAGATTAGGAGAGTGAGACAGGTATAAAGACATTACTTACAACTGATCAAGAGAAGACGACGGGTGTAAAGAGATTGTAAAACAGCACAGCAGAGCAGGAGAGTGAGACAAGTATGAAGACATAAGAGAAACCATGCCAGTGGTAGAGAGTGAGACGGGTGTAAAAATATTGTAAAACAAATTTTTAAAAAAAATTCACTCAGAACAGGAGAGTGAGACGGGTATATAGGCATTAAAGGGCACACAATGCTAATCATGAGAGAAAGACGGGTGTGAAGTGAAAACGAACTGCAGCAAAGCAAAAGAGTGAGACGGGTGTAAAAACGTAAAGCAAAAATGCTTCAGAACAGGAGAGTAAGACAGGTGTAAAGATATAAAAGAAACTGTAAAAAAAACGGAGACTGATACAGGTGTAAAGAAATAAGACAAACCGAATTAAATCAAGAGATTGAGATTCAATGACATAAAACAAACTACAGCAGAAGAGGAGAGTGAGACAGGTGTGAAGACCTTATAAGATAAACTACAGGAGTGAGAGAAGTGTAAAGAAATTACAAGACAAACTACAACCAAGCAGGAGAAAAAGACGGGTGTAAAGATATGATAAGACAAAATCACTGCAGGAGAGTGATAAAAGTGTGAAGATATAAAACAAATCATCTGTAGAGCAGGAGACTGAGACCGTTTGAAATATAAGACAAGCCACGTCAGAGCTAGAGAGCAAGACGGGTGTAAAGACACTGTATAAAAAAAAAAAAAAAAGATTCACTCAGAGCAGGACAGTGAGAGAGGTATAAAGACACTAAAAAAACTGAAAATGGATATTAAGACAATAGAAAGAAATAAGACAAACTTTATGGATCAGGAGAGTGAGACGGAGACAAAGATGTCATTAACTACAGCAGAAAAGGACAGCGAGACAGGTGTAAAGACATTGTAAAATAAGCATAAAATGAGTAAAGATTTACAAAAAGACAAACTGCAGCCAAGCAGAATGAGTGATTCTCTATTTGGGAGTATGAAACAAATTATACAAGGTTAGGAGAGTGAGACAGCTGTAAAAAAAATATTGTAAAATAGCAGAGCAAGAGAACAAGACGAGTATGTAAAAAATCAGCAGCAGATCAGGAGATCGAGGCAGTTTTAAAGAAATAAGAGAGACCATGTCAGAGCTAGAGTGAGACAGGTGTAAAGATATTGTGTTAAAAAAAAAAAAAAAAAAAACACTCAGAGCAGGAGAGTGAGACAGGTATAAAGACACTAAAAGAAACTGTGAAAATAGAGATTAACACAAGCAGAAAGAAATAAGACAAACTGTATGGATTAGGAGAGTGAGACGGGGACAAAGACATAAAACAAACTACAGCAGAAAAGGATAGTGAGACGGGTGTAAAGACATTGTAAAATAAGCATAAGAGTGTAAAGATTTACAAAAAGACAAACTGCAGCCAAGCAGAATGCGTTATTCTCTGTTTGAGAAAACAAAACAAATTATACAACATTAGGAGAGTGAGACAGGTGTTACTTGCAAGACAAACTACAGAAGACACAGACAGCTGTAAAAAAAAAAATATTGTAAAAGAGAAGAGCAAGGGAACCATGTCAGAGCTAGAGAGTAAGACTGGCATAAAGATTTTGTAAAATGAAACAAAAAAATAAAAATACTCAGAGCAGGAGATTGGTACAAAGAGAGGAAAGTGAGACGGGTGTAATGACTGTATAAGACAAACTAAAGGTGAGAGATGAGATGAGAATGCAAAAACTACAAGACAACCAGTGAATAACACAAGCATGTCATTTGTTTTATAAATAATGTTTGCACGTGTCTCTCACCCTTCCTGCTGTCTGGTGACAGCGATGGAGTCTGTGTCGGAGCTTGCACGTTGGTGTGTTGATGCAAGCACTTGTGATCGTGTCATGCTGCTCTGTGATTGGCTACTGAAAGGCACCATCCTGTGCTCTGGCGACTCAGGCAGCTGACCCAAGTTATGATGGGAACGACTCTTCATCCTGGGGTTGGAGCTGCTGCTGAACCCAGGATAGGGCGGTTCGGGTGGAACAGAGATCCGACTTGAACTCTTGCTGAGGGAGATCTCAGAGTAGGACATCCTCTTGTAGATTTCAGGGTCAGAGCTGGGGGACAGACTAACTGCACCCATCCCATCAGAGTACTGCAGACTGCTTAGAGGAGAGTTCTCTGCAAGGAAAAAGGATGGCAAAGGACAAGAAAAGAGCAACAGTTAAATCCAAGAACTTCAGTTTGCGTGGCATTTCTGCCTTTACATAAAGAAAGTTTTACATTATGGCTTGTATTGACCGTAGAGTGCATTTTAAAACCTGAAACTTTCAGTTTAATGCCAATTCTTCAAGAGCAGCCGGAGGAGAATGGGACATTTGGAACACTTTCCAGTTTTCTCAAGGCTTCTTATTTCAAATGAGCTTTTCTCATTTTGTTTACTAATTAGTTTGACTCTTATATTCTGCCTGAAACCAAAAGTTGTTTTCGCTTTGATGCAAATATTTCTGAATTATGGAAATTAAACATCAGAAGTCCTCAAGTGGTCTTTCTTCTGTCTTTAAAATTGTGCTCTCATCTCAGAAGAAAATTTGAAAACAAGATGTGATTTGTTTAATATTGCAAAATTAAAAAAAAAAAAAGTCATTAAATGCTGCTCAAAACTTTGAGGTCGGTAAGCTTTTTAAAATATTTTATTTGAACAAAAGCACAGTAAAACAATAGTATTGTGGAATATTTATTCCCATTTACTACTACTATCAAGGTTGATTTTTCTGGAAACTGGGATCTTTTTTTTCCAGGATTAATTGATGAACAGAAATTTTTAAAACAGCATTTAATTGAAAGAAAAACCTTTTCTAACATTACAAATGTCTTTATTGCCATTTTTGAACACTTTTGATCAGAACGCATCCTTTATGAACAAAAGTATTGATTTCTTTAAAAAGATTCCGAAGTAAAAGTGCCAAATAAAATTAAAGAAATCAATTTTTTAAAATGTTTTTGTGCTTTTTTTGCACTCAAAGTGTAAAACAAATGTTTGATTTCTCAGTCGTCATTTTGTTTGCTCTTTCTTTTTCTTACCCAGGTCCTGCAGTTCTTGGTTGTTCTGTCTGGCTTTCATGTGCAGGTGGAATTTGTACTGGGCCGAGCACTCGTGCAGCAGATACTGGCAGGTCTTCTGACTATCTGTTTGAAACAGATGTTTGATCCCGTCCGAAGTGTTCTGCAAGCAAATCTTCTTTTTCTACCATACAGAAACACAAAAGACATAAGGGGTGTTACTGACACTCCAAATGATTCCATGTGGAAACAGCCTGAAGCAGAACCTCTTTGGTTTTTCTGGGAAACTCCAGCACGGCCGTGTGATTTCCACTAAATGTAAACATGCCAATTTAAACATCTTACCGTGAAAGAGATCTTCTTGGTATCCCTCCAGGGGAACCTTAGCACAGGTGTTCGATTTCCATTTAGGACCTCGAAGATGAGGACACCCTTCGAGTAAATGCCCAGCATGATGCCAGTCAGGGATCTCTTCTCTGGAAGCACACGATGGAAGTGAACTCCATATTCTGGCAGTCTCTGGCACACCTTTACATAACAGAGAAATGAAGAGATGGATCTAATCACATGCAGTCTACAACAACAGCTTTTCAGAAAGGAAATTGAACTGAATCAAAATAATTAAAGTCCATTTATTCACAATTATTGATTGCACTTATCGCGTTAAAAAAGAAACAATTGATGTATGTGAATGTGTACAATCAAGTTCCAAGAACGACTTTTGGTCTTGCGATAGCTCAGATTCAAAAAGCTGTAATCAAGAGTATCTGAGAGAAAACAGGCTGCAGCAATCTACGTTTATTCATGTCAATTACGGAAGAATGGCCAATCAGGAAGCTCCGCCTAAAATCACACTGAAGGACTGATGCATTTCGTTCCTGACCTTGAGGAACTCAAGTTCGGCCTCCTGCTCTGAAGCGTTGTAGTATGAGCTGTGGAGTTTGGGGAGCTCTTCTTTAATGGTGGTCTGATCGATCTTATCCAGAACCGAAGCAGGGAGGTAGTGCTCCGTTCGGAAATATGTCTTTCCGTGAAGCTGATGGAACAAAGAGGAGAACATGTACTGAGATAAGATGATGCTCAGACGGTCAAGATAAACTCTAGATATAGAATTTAAGATTCTTTTTTCAAAAAAAATCTTTGTATTTTAGATACAATGCACTTTGGGTAGATAAAATAAAATAAAAAAATAAAATAAATTTTCAAAAATCTCAAACAAAATATTCCTCTATTTCTCCTACGTAGTTTGTACCTCAGTCTGATAGTCCCCAAACTCTGTCTGGAGTGCCAGAGATGCCAAGATCATGGCATTTTCCAGGTCACAGCGTACCCGCTCCTCTAATATATCCTTCCGCAGCTGCAAGTAGTACTGGTGTTTGGTCATTGTGTGTCTATATAAAACAAGGTTAATTAATTATTTTGGGTTAACTGAATAATACATAAATATACATACATACTAATATAAATAATTGTTCAAAAGTATGGAGTTTTTTTTTGTTTTTTTTTAATTGAACAATTTTATTCAGCAAGACACTTTAAATTGATTAAATGTGACATTAAAGAATTTTAAATTGTTACATTGTCACAGTCTTCCAAATAAATGTTCATATAACTTTCTATTAATCAAAGAATGCTGAAAAAAGGTTACATTTTCCACAGTTATATTAATTAGCGCTGAGAAAAGTAGCAAACTGTTTTCAACATTTATAATAATAACTGTGTCTTGAGAATGGCCGATAATTCAGCTTTGCCATCACAGGAATAAAATATATTTTAAAACATATTAAAACAGTAAATGGTTTTAATTGTAATATTTCACAATATAACTGTTTTTTGCTATGTTTTTGATCAAATAAATGTAGCCTTGGTGAGCATAAGACACTCTTATAAAAACATTTAAAAATTTTACAGACCCCAAACTTTTGAACAATAGTGTGTATATACTGTATATGCTTCTATAGATTTATTCATGTCACTGCACTTTATGTGCATGAAATACACTTGAATAGAAAACAGTAAATCAAACGTAGCACTGAACACCAGCGCATGTTTGGGCATGTATGAGCAAACACTGCAAACTAACATGAAGCTGCCAAAGGTGGATGAAGTGAGAAAAATGTACCGACCACAAATATATTTTTGTTTAGATATTTCAAACTATTTCCTTGAAAACATATTTTTGCTACATAATTGAGACTCCCTGTGAACTGGTTTATATTTTCTTTGTGGTGGCCTAACGAGGAACATGTTACCACATAAAATTCTGGAGTTGCAACAATAAAATGAAAACCGTCGTAAAAGCATTTCGCTTTCTAGCTACATTTCTGATGGTAAAGATTGCAATGATTTAATGCATTATTTTGCAATTCATGAAAAATCTACTCACTCATAAGAAGGAAATTATATTTTTTGGAATCTGATTATGTTGTCAGCTCTCTTACTGTATCAGATTGACATCATCCTGAAAGAACTTGATACGCAGGAACAGAATAAAATTGACATCCGACTTCTTTTTCCTCGGGTCATCCTTCCAACCGTCAGGCGCCACCTTTGAAAGTTTGGCATCAGGTTCAACGAAGAAGAACTCATTATCTAAAAAAAAAAAAAAAAAAAAAAAAAGAAAGATAAATAAACAGATTCTGCTAAAAGAGTTCAATGCAGCATAACAAATAAAGCAGTCTTTGGTTTGGGAGGCATGAGTCAGAGGACTTAATGAACCATCTGTGGACACAAACCACCCATGTCCATTAGAGCCACAACTAGAGGAGTCACACAGGGCCAGCGCGTCAGGAAGAGAACAACAGAGTCATTTATTCTGTTATATTTACACACTTCATGATCAAATAGCTCTGTTTACCTGATCAGGTACCCATAACATAAGCTGCAATAAATCATACTGTTGACATTTCAAGGAAATTCGTCCTGAATGCCATTCAAAAGAGGAAATTAACATGAAGCAGTAATAAGATATTAATAAATTCTGCACGGAGCTTTCATTTAGACTTAACAAATAACAAAAAACACCAATCCGTGTAGGAAATTTAATTAATTTCACAAACGAAACAAGACATATTTACTTTTTTGTATCAGACAGAGAGGTATACAAAATACTAATGGGGGCAGAAAGGTAGGGACTGGCTTTTTGCATGGTTTAATAGCAGTTTTAAAGGAAGATATTTTATGCACCTTTAAGGTAGGCGAGACTGAAAAGATGGTGCTCGACCAGTCCAATGTGAGCTACGACCATGTCCAAAACATCCTTACAGACCGCCTTCACATCACAACACAGCTCCAACTTCTGCCCGTTCAGTAAGACCACCCCCACCTTCCTCTGACTCTCCTCCACCTTCCCACGCTTGTTCTGCTGAAACACATGCAAAAACAATAAATGTATACATATACACAAATACATAGCAGTATAAAGCAAAGCAGATTAGCTGTCTTACCATTATGGACGAAGGAACGGTTAAAACCACAGTTGGCTCGCTGCTCATCCTCACAAACTCAGGGCCAAACAAAGTCTACAAGTACAAAATACATTTTTAAAAGGTCCCAGAGAGTTAAAATTAGCTTTAGTAACAATTCAAAGTTATTCTGCTTTTTCATTCAGAAAACATATACATATAATTTACAATGTAACATCTTAAGTCAAAATGAGTTCTTTTATGTTTGCAGCATTTACACTAACTTGCATAAATTAAATTCAGTGTGAATTAAGTTGACTTTTATTTATTCAGCTTTGCATCATTCACGTTTAAACATGAAGTAACTATGAATTCAATTGAGCATGGATTACTTAATGCCAGTTGTAGTGTGAACAGTGCAAAACTAAAGTGAATTCAATGTGAATTCAGAAGGACTGGATTGTTATTTTATTCACTATGTAATGTGCATGAAGTGAATTAAATCTGAATTAAATGCACTTTAGGCATATTCTATCTGAATTCAGTTAAACTGGATTACTTTATTCTTTGTCATTGACACAGTAACTTGCATAAACTGAATTGAATCTGAATTTAGTTGATCTTGATTCTTTTGCTTTACATCAATCATGCTAAAACCTGCATAAATAATCATTCAGTTAAATGCAATTACAGCATAAAAGTTATAGTGTGAATGACACAAAGCTGAAGTCAATTCAATCTGAATTCAGATGATTTGGATTACATTTTCTTTGGAATATTAATAATGCAATACACAGTACATAAAGTGAATTCAATCTGAACTCAGTTAAACTGGATTACTTTATCTTTTGTCATTAACACTATAACTTGTATAACGTGAATTCAATCTGAATTCAGCTACACTGCATTACTTTTGATTTGCGTGGATGAAGGCCTGCTTCCAAAGGACTGTTGCGAAGGGGCTCCGCCAGGTCCATTATGGAGGCACGGGGGTCTTCGCCAGGATAGATGGAGGCTCTAGACAGCCGGGCCTGGAGCCTGTGTAACTCTTCCTGACGCTGGATCAGAAGTTCTGTGCCTGACAGCTCATCTTGACCCGCCTCAAAAAGTCTGGAAACAAGGCAAAACCAGGAAGTGTAGTAATTCTGTCCATTTTCACTACTTTGAAATCAATTATTTTTGTTCAAATAAACATTTGCAGATCATAAGACGGAAAGGTGAAAACGAATCTCTTAAAATTTTAAATAATAGGATCGGACAACTAACTCTGCTAGCAGAATGAGTGTGAAGCGTTGTGTGTTACGTAAGCACTCTGGCATGCCACCCAATAGCAGAACCAGCTGGTTGCTGTGGGTGACCCATGGCGCAGCTCTTCGCCTTGAGCATCCTCAGGGAATCAATTACTGAACTCTGCCCCAAAACCTGCTCTACAAAACAGGAACACCTGGCAACCCTTGTCATGACCGCATCACTGCCAACATCTACTGCAGGGAAGAGCAGTGCTAGGTAGTTCAGCTGGTTAACCAGCAGGGGGAGGAGTAGAATCACTGACTCAATGAGAAATACATTAGATGGGAGGGTTTTTTTTTTTTTACAGTATTCACACTGACTTTTAGGGGTTTGCCAGGGAAAATAAGAATAAAATGCAACTAAAGCTGCTGGGAGATCACTGGAAAAGCTGTTAATGGCAGAGAACAAGGGAAAACAGTGGGATATCAAAGTACAAAGTATCTAACATAAACTTGGCCCTATGATTATGACAATAGTGATGACATTCAAATTCAAAATGCTCATTTTAAATCAACTTCACATACATTTAAGCGCAGAACACTTTTTCCATAATCTAAATAACACACAGACAGACCTTAAAAGTTATATCTTAGCAAGGACAGCCCGTAGCCGCAATGATTTTCATATTAAGACGCTAATATTTATAGCATACTTCCTTTAACTCCCACAGAAACGTGATGACACTTTAATTGACATGCAAAGCATTATTTGGCTGATTTATGAGCTTTTCAAATCATGAGAACCACATGTGTTCAAAATAACATTTCTCACAATATTTGTGAAGATTTGTGAACTTTATTGCTTGAACACTGTTTTAACTATCTACATTATACTACACACTAATCCAAACCTTACTTTTAAAAGCAAGAAAAACATATTTATGTCACTTTCACCTTTGAGGATGTCCCCACAGGGAGGTTTGTGCTGTTTGTAATTCTGGGGAAATTTTTGTCCCCACAGCAAAACCACACACACATCTGCGGTTCTTGTAACCAGAACTAAACTTGAACAAGATGAGAGGAAATGAACTCAGGAAGGGTTTAGGTTATCATTAACTTGGGATGGGGTCCACAAAAGAGCTCAAGAAGGGGTCGGTACAGACAGACAGGACGTGCATGATTGATCAACACAAAGCAGGAAGCATCAGAGAAAAAGAGAGAATACCTGTGTCTCTGTGCACTGCTGAGTGAAACGGCGTCATGCTCTGACAGGCCGACCTGAGAGCTGTATCGCCTCAAATCTTCCGGCTTCTTAGCTGTTTGTGCACAGAAGAAAGTTGCGAAACGAATGCATGTAAAGTATGTGCCTTGCACAATTATATGCAAATAAAAGTAATATGCAAATAAAAAAAAAAACATTTTTTTTGTCCCCCTATATGAACCAGATGGTCATCAATGAGTGAATTCGAATGACATCTACCCACATTCATCTAAAGTGCTGAAAAGACCACAGTATTATGGGATGCGATGACTCACACTGCATTCACAAATGCTGTTACGGTCTTAGATTAACTTTTGCAGATTTTCTTTTTTTAGATAGTAACATTATTTTTTATTTATTTTTTTTTAAATTAACGAGTAACAAGTTGACATAGTATAAACGGGCAATTCAAAAATTCAAAAAGCAATTCTTAAGTTTGCTTTAGATAAAAACTCTAAAATGTATTTATGTATGACACTGTTAAAAATTGACTAAAATTTTTTGAGTAAAATTACTTCCTAAGAGAACTTAAACCAGCTGAATTTAATAAAATACGTTTAAGAGATCATTTTGACTTGAGCAAAACATGACCCAGATAGTGCTAGGTATATTACTTACAAATTGTAATCCATTACCGATTACAAACATAATGGAAATTGTAGTTTTGTAACAAAATCTGTTGTATTACACATATTAGGAAAGGTACTTTTCGATTAGGTAAGTACTTTTTGATTACTTTTGACCTAGCTCGTAAGAAAATGTTTTCCATTCGTTGTTATCAACATCAAATAGTGCTTTAAACATTACATTGCGTTTACAAGGTTTCCTAAAGTTGGGTTTGTGAGGTGATGAAAAGCTAATAATTAGTTAAATAATACAATGTCAAATTAAAC